>CM021103.1:456410252-456642194 GCA_007115665.2 Sequoiadendron giganteum | reverse complement strand
TCCCTCTCCCCCTCTCTCTCACCTTCCCCACCTTCCCCTCTCGTTCCCCCCAACCTTCCCCGCCTCTCGCTCTCCCTCCCTCCATCCCTCTATCCCTCTCTCTCCCCTTCCCCCCTCCACCCCCCTTTCACTCTCTCCCTCTATCTCCCTCCCTCCCATTCCTCTCTTGCTCTGCGCTCTCCCTCTTCCTCTCCCTCTCCCTCCCCCTTCTCCCCTCTCTTCCCTTTTTATTCCTTCCTCCCCTCCATCCCAGACCTCCTTCCCCCCCTGCCTCTCTCCTCTCTCTCTCTCTGCCTCCTCCATCTCTCTCCTCCCTTCCTCCCTTCCTCCCTCTCTCTCTCTATCTCCCTCCATCTCTCTCCCTCTCCCCCTCTCCCTCCCTCTCTTCCCCAACGCTACCTCTCCCTCTCTTCACCCAACCCACACTCTCTCTCTCCCCCTTTCCCACTATCTACATTTTATATATATTATAGTTTCTATTTATATAAAACATATAGTAATATTATTATAATAATTTATATAATATATAATGCAATTCATATATAGAAATATATAATAATTTATATTTTATAATATATAATTTACATAAAATAATAATAATATATTATATATAATAAATAAAAATTAAAAATATATCAATATACATACAAATATAAATACGAATATAAAAATAAGCTAGATTAAAACATCACTTCCTTTCATAAAAAACTTTCCAATATCTACACTACAGCCGTTCCAGAAATTCTACTTAAAGAAAACAAGAGCAAACCTATGCCAAATCTAGGGTTGTGTTTTGAAGGTAAATTTGCCTAAAAGAAATTAATAAATGGAAAAACTTTCATATAAATTGAACTTGACAAGTTCTCTTACCAAGCCATACAAAATCTCATCTCACAAGTTCTCTCACCTTGTTGTATTCAGAATTTCCATCCCTGATTTTTTAATTTTTTTCACGCAATACAAAGTTTGATGTATTCAGAAAACTGAAAATAAAAAAAGCACTCTTTTTATTTTCACGCAGACTGCCAAGTTCAGCGTATATGTCCGAACAGAGAAAAAAAAACAACAAAAACCAAACTAATTACATATAATTTTTGGGATTGAGTTAAATTCTCATTTAAATTTGTCCTTGATGCAGAGAAAGTGGAGAATTTTGTATTATTTTTAGATTTAGGTCTCGCCTCTCTGCCCTCATGGGACAATTACTATTAGGAGGATTGTTGTGGATGACAAAAAATCTAAGAAAACCTAGCGTGACAGATTGTAATGGGCATGAGGTATAGTGGTAGCGTTTACTTTTTGTTCTTTCCAAATCGTGATAAGTAATGACTATCAAGCCTATGTATAATGAAAAAAATTCTGACTCTAGATCTCATTGGTTATTTGGAAATATGAATAATGGATTTGTTGATTAATACCAGAAAATTTTAAACAAACAAACGCAATCGACTGTTGATTAAAATCACCAAGCTTCGCCAGCATTATCTTTGCGTATGTAAAAATGGAAGCTTTGAAATGAGTTAATGATTTGTATCAAAGGTGTTATGATAAGGGGGGGGTTTTCAATTCTTTAAAAATACCAGAAAAATATAGAACTACAGTCAAGGAATGTGAATTGTTTGACAAAAAATCCTCAAAGAAATGTGGTTAAATGGAATACCATAATTGCAAAATATATGTTAAAACAAAATTTCTTGGCAAGTGTAATTCCACACCCTAAAACCATTACCAACATTTTCACAACCTTTGCCAAAATGGAAAATCTGAATTTCTTGGCATGCATCCATCCATAAAATAGCTGGGAGGATTTTTGTCAGAGATTGTAGTTGTAACTGATTTCTCTTTGTTACAGATAAGCCCTCCTATTGTTATAGTTGGGGAGTGGTATTGCCCCTTTATCTTTATCAATGAATTGGGTACCAGATTACAGGATCCTAAGATCCAGCTCATGGAGTGTCCCTCCTATTGTTCTGGAAAAGTTTTGGGAAAAGATGTTGATGTGGAGAAAACATTAACAGTAGAAGAAGGGCTATTGTTTGGAAAAGAGATAAGTGAGGAAATTAGAGATAATGATGGAAGTGTTTTGTTTAAAGGTTTGGGGAAGCTATTGGTGTGAAACTTAGCTGGCCCATCATTGCCAAAATGAGGGCAGATCAAGATATATATGGATTAGAACAAGGAGGAGGAGGAGATGTAAGGGTGAAGAAATCATTTAGTGGCACTGGGATGGAAGGAAAATTTGCTTCTTATGTTGTAGTGGAAAGATATGTATTGAAAAGAATGGATGGAAGCATTGCACTTACTTATTCATTCAGAAATTCAAACCAGATACAGGGGAAGTGGGAAGTGTGAGGATCAAGACATAATTGTTTTAATATTTTTTATTTTTTTTGTGGGAAGATGCATTCCTTCACTCCAAGGAATTATATCATTTCATCAAATCTTACAGCAAGGTTATATGTGAGGTTTCTTCCCTAAGAAGAAAGAGCACATCTAACATATGACTGGTAGTTTTTTCGCCAAAGTAAATTGAATTATCTTTATTTATACTCATTAACTTGCCTTACAGTGATTTATCTTCTTTAAATGGTTCAGTACATGTATTTGATAGTCTTTACATATTAGGAGATTTTTAGACAGTGATGACAAGAAACATAAAGTCTCAAAACTTAGAATTTATACAAGACAACATATACATTATGATAGAAGCACTTATGTTACAGATTTTTTCACAATTAATTTCTAGCTTTTGTATGTGCATTTGTTCATGGATATTTATTGAAAAAGCATGAATCTATGTTATTATATATTGCATGCATTACGTACTTCAAATTCAGGCCTAGAGTTTCGATGTGCTCAATGGAGAAATATGGGAGGAGGAACAACACAACTACTAATATATCTGTTTATGATTTGATTCATAAATTCACTCTGCTCTAAAAATCCCTTGAAAATTGCTTCTTAACCTTTTATTCACATATGCACAGCACTAGAGAAAATTAATAATAATACAAGAAAATGGGTTTGCATTTTGAGATTACTTTATTGCAGATCCTTAGAAATACTGGACTGTAAGATTATAACTAGGAACCAAACAAGTCATATAAAGCAGCATTTAAAAGACTAGATCTATGTATACCTGATAGCCCACCACCATCATGTTTGCTGCTGCAATAAGCCATTAGGGTTTCCCAATTGTAAACAGAATGTTGTATGCAACAATTACTCCTCGCTACATAGGAATCTTTAATGGTTTATCTGGTTTCAACATGAGCTTTTTATACCATTGTCCGCATTGCTGATGGGCAGAGGCTCCCCAAGCAACTGTGGAATCCAATTGCCATGGGTCAGTATAGCATTCCCTATGTTTTACCTGAGGGAATTATTGTTGTAGCCAGGGAAATTCCAGCCACTGAATTGAAATTGGGCAGCTGTGCCCTAAACAAGGTCGTGAAAACTCTTCACCCTAAACTCAAATCTGAATCGACAAAAAATTTGCTGCCAATGGATAAATTATACAACTGTATTCATTCTTAAATATAAATAAATGTCTGTTGCTTTCTTTTCTTCTTTTCAAATTTCAAATGCCCCTTGCTTTCTTTTCAGTTTTTTCAAATTTCAAATGCATGTTTTGTTTTCAAATTTCAAATGTTCGTTGAGGTTCATTGTTCATTACAATTTAATATGTATTTAAATTAATATAAATTAAAGAATATATTTTGTATAATTTACAATTTAATTTATAATTTGATAGTTTATTATCATCTATAATCTAATTTACAATTTAATTCATAAGTCTATAATTTACTATAATTTATAATTTATAATTTATAATAATTTATAATTTTGCAATCTAATTAAGTTAAGAGGTGTTTTGTAGTAGCAAGGCACTGAGTATGATAATATACATAAAAATTGTAAAATAACTCTTTAAGTGAATGAAATAAATTAAAAGCATGAGGTTTCCACAGTCCATAGTAGTATTGTAATATGATTTATGGATTAAACTGTGTATCAATTTTTACATCAACGTTTCAGATCATACTCCATGATCCATCATCAGGATGCAATGCAGAAAGAGAGAGAAGTGATGATGGATCATGGAGTATGATCTGAAACATTGATGTAAAAATTGCCACACAGTTTAATCCAAAAATCATATTACAAATGAAATAAAATAAAATAACACTTAAGTAGCCTCCTTGAACTCATTCTAAGGAACCCCATTTAGATTATTAATCTAAACTCTTATAATCAACATCATAAGATTACATATATATACTATATAATATGATATTTATGAATTCATAAATACAATAAATTATATATTTAAGAAAATTATAAATAGTATAATATTAATATATTACTATAATGGCTCGCTTCCAATGATTTTGCTTTGCACCCTCATGCATACCAAATAGGACTCTATCTACTACTCAAAATATTGATGAGGCCACTTCAACATTTGTGATAATTATCCCTAATGTCCTAGTGGTTGTTGATGCAAATTCCTTGCCTTGTGATCGTGCATTAATTGGTTGCTTTGTTGGAACCAACCTATCAAGCCAAACAACTCTAGATTGGGTAATTGATAAATGGTATATCTTGCCAATGATTCATTTTATCCCATAAGGTTTTCTCATTGCAACCTTTGAAGATAAAGACATGAGAGACCATATACTAAACACAAATGGATGGATGCTTGGCAAGGCACATTTATTTATTCAAAATTAGTCTCTAAATTGTAATCCATTAAAATGTAACCTAGAAAATTCTCTCATTTGGATTGGCTTCTATAACCTTTCTATGGAGCTTTAGTTGACGGATGTACTTTACATTATTGGTAATAACTTGGGGAACTTGTGGTAATTGATGAGGAATAATTGGTTGAGAATTTGAGATTGTATTCTTGATTATGTATGGTCACAATACCCCAACCGAAGACATTAACCTTATGTGTGTTTATTGGAGAATGGGTGTGATCAATTGAGGTTGGGTGTGATCAATTGAGGTTGAAGAGAAGAAATTATTTTTTCTAAAATGTGGTAACAACTCACATTTCACAAAAGATTGCCCCAAGGATCAACCCCAAAAATAAAAATAAATATGGGTTTAAAAGATCGACTTGGTTCTTGGCCTAGTCTAATTACCCACTATGGTTGAATTATACCCTACAAAAGCTAGGAAGGTATATAATTGTGTTGCATTTTTTCCTTTTAATCTGAAACTTTTTGGTTTAGATCCTTTGGAGGAAGAAGGGAAAATGAGTGTAGAACTAGATTTTGAATTAAATTATGAGAACCAAGAATCATGAATGTAAGATGCATTAGCTAATTTGTGGCTAATATTTTGAAGGCCAATATGGATTCTAGGAGGAAGAGGGAGAGAAAAAGAAATAAAAATACAAGAATGTGCTTTATCTAGTGGATAACCTAGCATTAATCACTACCTACTAAGGTCTAAGTGAGGAATCCCCTCCCTTAGAGGGAAATGAATATTTTTATCATGAATGATATGGGATTGAATGCCCCTAACAAGAGTCACATGACTAAGCATCTCATAAAAACAATGTTGGTTGACAAGCACCATATGGTAAGTGATCTTATCTTAATGAACCTCTCATTAGGAAACCCCTAAAACTTGGATTATTCACCATGAAAAGAAGCTTATGCTCATGGACACTAGTGTCCATAGTCAAATTTCAAAAATTCAAGCTTCCTAACTCTTCTTGTCTTGGAAGATACTATTTTTAATGGTCGTTTTGTTAAAAACTTAGTATAAGCTTGTTTATAAACCTATTTTTCCCTCCAACAATTCATGTGATGTAAAACTTGTTATCATCATTCATCCTCCAACACAAGGTAAATTATAGGATCATCATAAGAGCAATAGGGCAACAAGCTGAAAGTTAAAGATCTAAAGTTGTGGATCCCCGTTGGAGCTAACAAGCCATGGATATTTTATGTTTTTTAGTCTCCTCTTCTATTTAAAACATATTTCTTCTATTTCCCCCTTTAGAGATCCATTAGGGACACACTAAACTATATTCATAGTTTACAGTTGGGTCATAGAAAATAATTTATGGCATAAAATTTTAGACTTTAATAAATTTATCTATCCAAGGCCACATGTGGTATCATTCTTATGCTAGTTACAATTATCACTATTGGAAGCTTTCACACTTTAATATTTATAAAATAATATTCATATTAGTGAAAAACACTCATTTTAGGTTTATCTACATATATGATATAGTACAAGGATATTATGTCTTATAGTCTTCCTTGAGTTGGAAATGTTAGTTTAGAAGTTGAGAGAACTAAGAATAGGATTAAGGAACTGTGAGAAGTAAACAATTGTTGCTTAAATGTCACTAGTATAGTATTGATTATCCAAAATCATTTCCAATGAACTAATGTCCATTCAAGAGTTAAACATAGAAATCAAATAATTTCACTATATTTTACTCTGTAATTTATCAATATCACATTAGCCTTCACACCAATTTTTAACTTAATTCTTAACCAAATTTGAGTCATGGAGGTTGAATAGGAATTTAAAAGGCATACGCTAAGTGTTTGGAAATCGCATGGAGGGAGATTGCTTCCACATCTACAGTAAATAATTAGTTAATTCAAGAACTATCCATGTTTTGCATGACAATTGTGTGCCTTGTCTATGCATCCACATTTAATGGCATGTTTGGTAGAACAATAAAATAACATGAATTCCTTCAAAATCTGAGGTGCACGACAATATTGTATTTTGAGATATGTGTGGTGAATCCGATTAGGAAAGGATAATATGGTCGTTTAGAATATACAACTAGAGAAAAGTCAATAAAGACTACAGTTCTAAATAATCTACTACATAAATTGGTTGAGAAGAGGGTATCACATCACTTAGTTAAGTGAAATTTAGCTGTAGGAAAAATTGTCACATTTCATATTTGGCACACCAATACACTTGCATCTGGGCAACAAGTGTTATGAGTGTCTATTGACCCTTTCTCACGTGAAGTGTCAATGTAGATAGGTGTCCTTAGAGGTTTTAATTCTCTTTGGACACCTCTTCCTACATTTTTGGTAGGCAATTTTCCACCACTCCATGAGTGAGGATTCTTATCCTCATTTCATGGAGGTTGGTTGCCTCCCTCATTCTTATTTATGTACACCTTATTGATCTAATCTATGGGTCGAATTTATGAAATTTTGTGTTTGTTGTGCTTTCTTTCAATCTTTGATTATCAAAGTTTCTTTTATGGTATCAGAGCTGGACATGGATTTATGCAAGTCGTAATGTGAAGCATTTCATTATATTTTTTGATCAATTCATCTCTATGCAACAATCCACTGGAAAGGCATTATCAACCCAAGATTACAGGCTAGCATTTTTGGAGGTATGATTAAACCCTGCGACCCCTATAATTTATCTGTAGTTTTGATTGTTCATCTAAAGGAATGATTAAGGGGTGGGTTTGGTCATCATAGGTGACAATTTTTTCATTGCATGCCAAAATTCCCTCTATAGCAGGTTCATTTTTGGTATTTAAATTGGTTGCAAGCCACGATTAAGAGGAGGTAGAAAGTTTGGGATACCAAATAGGGGAAGATATGTCCACCTCACCTACGCTCAGACACGTATCAACCAAACCCTCATGATTTCTTCATAGAGGTTGTGTTTCATTTTGGAGGGCCATTTAATTTCAATATCATTTGTGGAGGCACGCTTGAATTCATAGACTCAATCAATATAAAAGTCATGAATCATCTTTGGTAGGCCACAAAGAATCTCTGCCACATTTCAACGAATTTACATGTCGTGAATCACTTGTGGCGAGACGTGAGGAATCTCTACTATGATTCAATCATGAGCCATTTGTGTGATGATTTCTAGTATTTTAGGCACATTCAAACTTGGCGACGATGTTTGGCATTTGGGAAGCCTATCAAGATTTTGTGAAAAAAGCCCTTTGCATTTTTCAGAAACCTATGATGTCTCAAAGAGACTTGCGACTTGTTTTGTTATATATCCAATTTAGGTGGGGCATGACATTGGGGCTCTTTCTTGGTGGTAACAACAATCTCAATTCTCAACCCTTGATTCTTTCCAACCCAAGGGGGCTTAAAATATTCTCTTATTTTTCCTCTCTTTTAAAAATTTTTGGTGGAATTTTTTTTCAAAAAATCTAAAATTAATTTTTGCGAGGATCAATTATTTTGAAAATTTGAAAAATTTGAAAGCTTCATAATTTTTTCTCAGTAGCTTGAAATTAAGTGTCATTTTTTGTAAAAGTTCTTGCTTTTTCACAATGCTTCCAACGAGCCCATTTGGACTATTTACAAGATTAGTCCTTTTATAAAGTTCAAAATGGGAGGTGGGAAGGGTAAATGGACACCTAAGAAGGCTTAAAGCCTGTGTATGTAATATATACACTAACATTGATGCTATCAAACTAATTTTGGGATGGAAATTGTGAAGGGGAGTGAACAATATAGAGTTAATTCTTACATTACGTCAAGATTTTTTTCTTCTTTGCTTGATTTGTAGGAATCCAAAGGAGTGATTTTTGTAATGGTGAGACTTCTCATTAAAATTTGAGTTTCTCAAATTGGGGTGGAGGACATTCTAGTACGAGAAAGTTTGGGTGAAGGGATCCCTCATCTGCATGATATCCACATGTTGCTAGTTTCTGGGGCACAGGTGAAGAGGTACTTGTTTATTGTGTACATAAAGGATGTGACTTTGGCAAGACATATGATACAAGCTCATTATGGCACTAGATTTATGAAGTGCTACCTGAACTTGGAAGTGTACCAAAATTTTGAGTGGATGGAGGAATTTGTGAAATTCTTACAAACTATTGTAGACAAAGACGTTTGAAGGGTAGTCGAAGGTGGAAAAAAAATTTGTGTAGAGTAAATAATGGTGTTTACAACATTCAAGGGTTGGAGTTGGACAAATACATTACCATATGCCGATGATGATCAATTTTTTAGAGAGCAGCGAAAAAATTTGATGTGCCTGAATTATAATATGTTTGAATCAAATTGTAATCCAAGGAACAAAAAGGGATGGAAATATCAGCTATTGAATGTAAAAATTTAGACCTTACATGGTCGATGATTATGGGGGGAATTTTTGTTGGTAATCTCTTTTGCAAAATCATTGGCTTTGCCATGATAATGGTTGGTTTGTATTTTTTGATATGGGAGGGTAAATGCTCTTGGGTTGTAGAGGCACCCACATCTATGTAAAACTATTTTGATATTTAATAAAATAATCATTGTCTTATGAATTTTAAAAAAATATATTTCAATTTCTTCATATGATTAAAAATAAATGCACAAAATAATTACATGTTTGAAAACACGGTGGGTTGTGAGTTATTTCATTCTTCTTGTTGAAAGTTCAAGGGTGGAGGGCTTAAGGAGGATTTATAAGTGGAGAACACATAAAAAACACTAAATTGAGGTGAGGGGTGACTAACCAATTGGTTTCTTACATGTTTTATTGTTTAAAAATAGTTTTCGGCTTATAGGTTTCATAACACTGAGTGTTTGCAATGTGCAATTTCATAGGCAACAAGAGTGTAGTGAAAACCTTTTGTTCTTGACAAAGTTGTTGGGTGAAAATTCTGTAATCTCTTTATAGATTACAAAACTTGATTTTTAGCCATAGTTATGCAAGATAAAATCTCTCCTCTCAGAAAGGGGAGGCACCCTTCTTACTGCTTACTGAAACTAAAGTAAACTATTCTAAACTTTACAATATGTATAATATACTAATCATATGGGGGTGTGTCACATCCTTGATTCTCTCTTTTTCAGAGAATATCTTTTCAATGTTTCACGGTTTTGTTTCTTGATGCAATACAACTTTAAATAAAACCTAAGCAGTAATTTCCAATACTTCTAACTTGTCAAAAAAAAGTATAGGAGTACCAATATGATAAAAGATAAGTAACAAGAAAGCTCACAGAGGCAGAAAGTCGTTACATATGTAATCTTCAACATAGAATTCTTCAATAAAGTAACCATCAATGTAAATGAAGCTCAAATTCTTCAATGTACTTCACAAATAGATCCACAAATAGTATTAATAATTATAATCATGGAGTCTTATAGATCACTCACCAATATTATCAATAATTTTATAATTCTGAGAAAAAGGTGAACACAAAGTTTACACAAATCAACTCAAAATCCCTCCAATCTCAATTAATAAACACTACTATTTCAATCCAATAATAAGATAAACTCATGTGAGAGACATAAGAACATTCACATTTGTTGAAATTGATCCAACACAAAGTTTGATATGCAATTTAGCCTTCTTTATTGATTGAAAAATAGTTTCACAATAAGAACTCAAAGTTTCAAAATTGCTTCACAAATGAGCAACACTTTGTTGCATAAGACAAAAGGTCCATAAAACAATAAAACCCTCTCATTTTTATAGATGAGAGAAGAGAGATAATCTATGAAAAAACCCTAACTAACTATTGACTTATTCAAAGTTGATGTTCATAAATGTAGGAGAACATCTCTATTTTTACATGTAATTACATTTTGAAAAATGACATGTAAAAATGTCAAGACCTATTTACATAAAGCATAGAGAAAGCATAAAAACTATCTCTCTAGAAATGTAAGAAGATTTATGGTTCCTTGCTCTTGGTTCAGAAGTCTTCATACTTCTTCATGATCTCTTTCATTTTTGTCTCATCCGGTCTAGCGGTATAGTCAATGATTGTGTGAACCTTTGTCATAGACTTCTTTGCAGTAGAACAAATCTTCTTACACCTATCCAGATGTATCTTGAGATTGTCCAAATTTAACTATACATCACACAAAGCGTCTATTGAAGTCAATTAAAAGGCTTCATCTTCCACCTACTTTTGAATAGATTCTTTGAATATTTGAACAATCTCACTTGCCGAGAGGAATGTATGATTTTCATCAATAATTTTCCCTGGAAACCCTTCAATTATGTTCACCATGACAATACGATGTCCTTCGACATCCTCTTGTACCTATTTTACATCATTGATGAGAGTCTTCATGACTTGTATGCAGTTCTTGATGGACTCTTTAATCTCCACATACTTTTCTTTGTTGGGAATAACCCCAAATTCCACTAACTTGCTCAATTTTCTCTCCTTCAATTTCAACCAAGACTCAAGACTGTACTCCATTTCCCTATGCTCAATAGAAAGTGTGTACCTTGTCTTGTCTATCTCTAGCTTCATCTTGGTTATTTGAGCAATCCTTTCTATTGCAACAATCATGAGATGCGAACCTTTTTCCATTATTCTATCAACCATTTCATATACAATTTTACCTTTAGAATAATACTTTTCAACCTTTTGTACCACAGGTTCTTCAATACTCATCATTACGATTGGTTGAACACTTTTTGAAGACCCTGTAATTTTCCTCAATACAAAATCATAGTGGTCAGCCCTTTCCTTGTACATGTTCTTAGTTTCCTCTAATTTATCTAACCTTTCCATTAAAACATTTAGAGTTACTTGAGCATATTTTTTGGCGCTTGCATCAGTGATTTTCCCAAGTTCAATCCTTGTGATGGTATAATTCTTCATGTTGACTTCACTCTTACCTTGCAGGGGTGCTACAATATCCACATGCTTATATCTTGATTTATCCACATGTAACCTAGAGTGAATATTTGGCTTTTTCTTCCCCTTGGGTTTTGGAAGAGCTATCTCCTCAAGATCTAATTCATCGAGAGAAACCACCTGCTTCTTTTGTTTAGATGCTTGTGATGCTAACCATGGAGGAAGGGAGAAAACATCACCTTTAGATCCTATTTCCAATTCTTGTGTTGTAGTTGTATTTGTAGAAATAACTATTGCAGTCACAATTGGTGTTGTCTCAATCATCACTACCCCGGGAGTCAAAAAAATTGATGCATCTGGCAATTATTATCTCATGAACTGATTAAATTTAGCTTGTGAAGAAATATCAAATGACAGGGATGAAAAACTTGGAATTGATGATGGAGAACCAGAGGCAACATCAATACTTTGCAAAATTGACCCTACAGAAGGAGTAGAATGAATTGAATGCACTGATGGGGGAATTTTTACTTTAAGTGCATGCAAACCTATTGTATGTGGGGGTGAATTGGGAAGAGGAGGTGGAGGAGAAGTGGGAATAGGAGGACTATGAGGTGTTGTAGCAATGATAGGTGATGATGTATGAAGGGGATTTTCAACAATGTTCTCATGTGGAGACAACCACATTTCTTCATCATGCCTTTCTTCTTCCTCATTACCTTCCTCCTCTTCTTCATCTTCCTCTGATTCTTCACCTTCTCCAGATTATTCACTTTCACCTTCTTCTTCTTCTTCTTCAAAATGCTTTGATTCAAGTTCTTGTTCTTTTCCATATGGTTGTTCTTCTTTGGTAGTTTGCTCATCTTCAGCAGTTTGTGTTGTACTCTTCCCATAGGTAAATATAGTTTTTGGCCCTCTTCATGAGGAAGAGGGAGCAACACCTACTTTATGCTTGGTTTGGAGCTCTTTCTATCGACTAGCTTCACCTTCTACACTTCACCCTCAGACTTTGTCTTGAAAGATTTCAACTGAAATCCTCACCTTTGCAACCATTCACTTGTGTTATTCAAAATGGGGGCAAGCCTCTGCTAAATAGAAGTATTCTCTTTTTTGGACCATTGGATAAGAGGCAAGGGCTTACTTGCTATTTATTTTTCATCATATGCAACATCTACAATATCACCAGGATCTTCAAAATCTTTTGGAAGATCCACAAAGTCTAGATCATTGATTTGTTCCACAGTAAGTCTAAAAAATCTATTTTCCTAATATCTTCCTCAACATCCCTGCACTCTACCCATATGTCTTCAAAGTCATAAACATGACTGTGACTCTTCTTGATTTTGCGTTTCACACCTCTATAGTCAAAATCATATCTATATCTGTATGTCCTTATAGCCATAATTTGTATTTTTGAGGCTACTGCTTTGGCTTTCTATACAATTTGAATTGAATACCTTCTAATAGCAATTGGAAACCTAATACCTGGCTTATGAATGGTCGGTCATTCTTTGTGTGCTATGATAAGTTGTTTGCATAACTCCATTAAAACCCACCTATCAGAAGGATATCTTGGCAACATGTAGGGTCATCTTGTATAAAATCCTACCCTCAGGTATGTGAAGATGGTAAATTGCAAGAAAATACATCCATACTTGTTTACAACCTTCCAAGCCTCATCAAATACCCTTTTCTTTTCTATGGATGGATCAAACATGAAAAGAAAAGGTGTGAAGAAAGCATCATTCACTCTTATGAAATGTTTGATGTTGCCTCTCAAAGTAAATTGAGAATATAACTTATACACTGGCACAAGGCTCCTATTTCCTTCTATTAATAGACCTCGATATTTTCTCATCACAGCAGCAACATACACTAGATATGAGGTCATATAGAACTTCAAGGTAGAATGCACATTGATAAGTTGTTCATGAATTTTATCATTGACCTGTTCACCCCAATCAATGTGAATCTTCTTTCTCCTGATGATTCTAATGTACTCGTACATCCATTCTTGAAAATTTGATGAAATTGGCAATCCTTTCACTCTACTTAGAAGAGTGATCATATCACAAACATCTTCTTTTAAATCACTACGTGGAAGAATTTTAGGCCATCTTGAAATGGTGGGCCTTGGAGTTTTCAACCATTTTGTATTGATCAATTGCTTGGCTTCATTTTGATCCCTATTATAAGCCTCTTGTACACGTTGAATAGACATATTTGTATACTTATCCATGGTTGGGACCCTGAAAACTACATCAAAGAAATTTCCATCCAACCTCATCATAATCTGTCCTGAACAGTTTCTAACACTTTTGTCATCTTTGACATAATGTGAGGCAACTTGTAGGATGAATTCTAGACAATGGGCCACTACTGGAAAATAGGCTACCCGATGTAGATTTTTGTGGACAATTTCCTCTAGATCCTTTACCAAGGGTTGCTTTTATGTTATGTCAACAAAGTCTTGCATGTCAAGGTGTCTGATCTCAATATCCTTGATCTCGTCGATCTTGGATGTGAAAACTATAGGTGGGTAGATGGCTTGATATTTTTACTTCATCTTATCTTTCTTTCTTTAAGGAGACTCCTCTATTATCATTAAGTGCTCAAGAGATCACTGATAAGCACCTTTGAAGAACACCTGATAGGAGATAACTACATGGAAATAAAATATTTCTTAAGAGAATATGCAATTACATAAGTGAGGGAATGTGGAAAGCTGAATGAACACTTTGGGGTGAGCAGACATGAGCAATGGAGTGTGAAAAATTGAGCGAATGTGAAAGGAACGGAGCTTGGAATGCATTTTTGGAGTTTTCTGAGTGTTAGTGAAATTTGTACAAAGGCACTGAAAAACAGCTTCCTTACACCTTAGGAAATTCATTGTGTATTGGCACTGAAAAGAGCTACCTCTACATGCTTGGAATTGTTGGAAGTGCCTTATGTATTGGCGGGTTATTTTAGCGCTTTGACATTTTGAGAAAGTTGGGTTTCTTGTAAAAGTGGTGAATTTCGATGCCTCAACATCCTTTTGAAGAACTAAGTAGAATTATGTATGGGTGTTAAAAATTACCGCCATGACATAGGGGTAGGTTACCTTGTGCATTGGCAGTGAAAAATCTTGCCTTTACACTATGAGTTAGGCCGACAAGTTATATATGTAGAAGCAGAAAAAATTACCACCCTTAGATAGGGGAAAAATTATTGGTAAGAGCGGTAAAAATTACCACCTCCACATAGGGTGAACATCTTATGCATTAGTGGCAAAAATTCCTACCATTGCATTTAGGTGTTACGAATAAAAACTCCAAAATGACTTGCATTTTTTTATGAAGATCACTGACATGGATATGAGGGAAAAAACTACCTCAACAGTCGAATTTTTGAAGTTTCGAAGAAGAACCAAGGATGTAACATATTAAGAAATAATGATGTTTGAAAAATAAACCTAGGAAAAAACAATAATTGAGAAGAAAAACAAACGAGCACAAAAAAAACTCTAAAACCCAGCAAAAAAACCATAACAAAAATGCAAACTAAGAATGTGTCTTAACAAACAATTGTAAGAAATTGTGGCAAACATTTCAATTGCAGATTTTGTTTAAAAACACACAAATAAAGAAAGAACATACCTGAACACGAAGGAAGAAGAAAGGGAGAAAACCCTAGCAATGAAGAAAAAAAACAAACCCTAATAAAAATTTGAAAAAAATTACAAACGAATCTCCAACAGATCTTCACCAAATTGTGATCAAGGCTCCAAGTGAGCAAGGAAGAGAAAAGAAATCAAATAGACAATCAACAAATGAAGCAAAAATAACTTAAAAATCTATTTTAACAATCATTAATGAATCTTCATTAACAAACTCAAAATTCACTAAGTTCGCACGTGTGGAGGGTGGGAGAATGTAGGGGAAGTGAAAAATACCACTCCTACATATTCAAAAACTCGACAAAATGCAAAATGCAAAGGCAGTAAAAAAGACCACTTTGACACTTAGAGGGAGAGAAGGATGTGTAGTGGTGCTGAAAAATAGCACCGCTACACTCATTTTTTTTTCTAACTATCCATGTAGGGGCACTAAAAAACAACGCCCTTACATGGGCAAAAAAATATCTAACACCCAAAAATCGAAAATCAACAAAATATTCATTTTGAAGCTTTTTGGAAAACAACGAAAGACGAGTGTTCAAGGAGACAATTCAAGGCTCGGGACTATGCATAAGAGAAAATTGAAATTTTTTTATTTTTGCATGCTTAGAGTGCACAGGCCTACGAGATAAACAAGTTTCATAGGGGGTTATCCCATGAATCAAGTGCAACTAGATTTAAGGATAACAAAAGTAAAAATGCAATGAAACTCACCTTCAAAATTTATAACAATTGTCAATTAGAGTCAAAATTGCATTTAAATTTCTTCGTATGTTTCAAAAATAAATGCTTTCTTATAACAGACAATGCACTAAATTTTTGAATGTTAACTATTTTTAATAGTTATAGTTTGTTGAGGTTGCAAACGACAATGTATTTTAGAAACCATTCTGACAAAAATAAGGTTAGAAAATATAACTACTTTTGAAACCTATAATTTATGATACCATTCATAGAGATCTTAAATACTATTTTTTGAACATGCATGGATACTGTGAGGGGGGTGAATCAATATCTTCAAAATGTACCTTCAACATAATGTAAATTCAAATTTCTAACAAGATCAACAACCCTTAAAAAATCAACAACTCTTAATCAAATCAGAAGCAATGAGATATAAAGCAATAAACACACATGCACAAGATAACACTAGATATACGTGGAAAATCCAAGGAAAAAATAACATATGAATAAGATTACAGTTTGTTTTAAGGCTCTCTGCCTAAAGAAACACACTTCTCCCTGAAGGACTTATAGGCTAAGGAACACAACCTTAGGGAAAGATACAAGGACTTGTACGTTGAGGTGCACAACCTTAGAGCAAGATACAAGGACTTACTAGGAAGACTCACTATCTACGAGTAGGATACATGAAGATTTCAATTTACATATGTCAACAATACACTTTATTGACGAAGGCATTGAAGTGCATCTGACTTATATATGAATCCACAACTCACATTACTTATTGCATTGTTCCACTCTTGCACAACTTGCAACTAATTTTTTCTTCCATTTATATCCTCAACAAGTAAGGAAAACATCAAATTAGGCTGGCCATAATAGGAGATAAGCAATGACCTCAACAAGTCAACCTCAAAATCTTGAATACAGTGAAAGTGGTCCTATATAGGAGATGAAGAGGACCTGTTACCAATTTTCACTATAGCTCGATTAGTGGAGCTGATTAATTTTGTTTTATCTTAAAGTGGAAGTTCAGTTATTTTTGCATGTGCATCAAGTGTTGTTTGCACTGCATTAATCAAGTGTCAGTTGTGCATTGTTTGAGAGAACAGAGTTTCAGAAGTATTACTCAATGTTTTGTAGAACAAATGAAGTACAAAATTGAATGTACAAATGGTTAAGCATAACAAAACTTTCATTTATTCCATGATGATATTCATATTACATATTTCATTTGATTGCAAGAATACAAATGATTGTACAAGTTTGCATCTTGATGCATTTTCTTTTCAGAATATGAAAAGCAGAAAGAGAAATTAAAGAATCCACACAAGTCATGGAGGTAACTATTACAATGCATCACAAGAAGCATTCAACACTATAGAATATGCAAGAAAAGGAAAACACATAAGTATGGTCATAATCATCATTGCATGTTGTTGTGGTCGATGCTAAAGTGGTGCACCATCCTTCGTCCTCAAGCTCTGATTGACCTGTAAGAGAAGAAAGGGGTTGTTAGAGCTCCGACTATGAACATACCTACATGAACCACCAACAATAGTGAAGAATGTTGCTGACAATACACTGAAACAATCAAGAAGAGTGCGGAAATCAGAGCTGAAAGTGTAAACATCATGACAATATATTATTTTTCTAACATTGTTTGTTTCCTATACAGGTATAGGAAAAGTCATGTAGTTGATCATCTATGAAGAGAATAAAAGCATGTGGAGTAAAATGGGCTCCCACAAGGGTAGAGCTCGGCATGCTGCCCCTTAAACTTACAAGTGGGCTAAGTAAAACAGTACAATTATCCTACTCATCTGAGCTATTCATGAAGGAGTAAAACGGTTTCAGCCATCAAAGCATTAGGTTTATTGTTCATTCATAACAATCAAGTTTGAGTAGTGAAGTGACAGCTAAAGTTGAACAATAGACTTAACGGATTCAATTCAGTTGAAATCCATCATTTTGCATTCTGGAAATTTTGTAATATTGCTGTCATATTAATTGCTTTTGCTGCCTTAGTTTTTGTTCATGTTTATTTTTGTTGTTTCACAATTTTCTGTTTTGGAGCAGCAAGTGTTTCATGTCCTGACAATGATAGTGAACAGGCATACATAATGCCTTATCAATGGAGCACAAATAAGTAATGAAATCACATAAGGAATCTTTACTTCGTGGAGTGTTTTGAGATGAGAATGCACTTTTTATGAAGCATTTAAATAAGCAATTAAGTGAATGAAATGAACAATAGTGAATATCAAGGTAACCTACAAATGCATCAATGTAAATAAGGAGGCACTTTTTCTAAGACATTTGAGTGAATTGAAAAGCAACCTATAGGAGGTAAAAATGAAGCTACAGTGAGAAGTAAGTCTTCTTATTCTTCCAAGTTAATGCACTTATGCCATATTTTTTTCAATATCAAGCAAGTTGGATTACAAGTGAGACAATTGCTACAGTATTTGTTTTCAAAACAGAAAGAGAGCTTACTACATTTAAAGGATTTTTCAAAAAAATTATATGGGTTTCAGCATAGTGTGGAAGTTTTCATTTCAAGATGCAGATTTTTCTCCTTGTTTCAGAATACCCATGTTGGGTTATCAACTCAAAATGCTCAATACAATCAAAAGGTGGTGTTCATTTTAAAATAGTCATATTTTGCAAGTGTAATGCAGCTACAGGTCAACAAGAGTTTTTCTTGCATTCTAGCAAATACCCACATGGCGGTTTTAATTTATAATACAGATTTGTTCGTGTTACAACTGGCCCACATTGGGTTTCCAACAGAAAATACAAAATGATGAGTGTTCATTCAAGTTACAGTTACCCATATGAGGGTTTTGGTCAAAAATGCAGATTTCTCACTTTTTCAGCCTACCCCTATAGGGGTTTTTTACAAAAAATGCAAAATACATGTAATGCATTATGAGTCGAGCCTATTCATGAAGGAATTTACAAAAAAATAGAACAAGAGTCTTCTTCAAGATCATTCCTTTTTATCCTGTGGTTTTAAATGCAGATTACAAATTAAATACCCAGTCTAAGCATGCATTAGCCGCGACCTGGAGAGATTTTCTCATCAATTTTCACAAAGTCAAATAGGAAACCCATTTTAAGTTTGTTATCCAAATCTCAAAAAAAAAAAACAAGAGCGTATGGAGTGATAATTTCATAATAGAAACCCAGAATCAAGCATTGAGTGGCGCGACTTGTACATGGGTTTGCATTTCTTTTAGAAAACAACAATCATTCTCTTACATTTTAGCTTTTAAAAGCTTTTTGATTGAAAGAAAAATACAAAAGAACAATGGAGTAGGAGAGCTTACCAAGTCACACCTGTAGAAGCACATATTCATGGTAGCCAAGCTCTCATGGAGCTTTCAAATGCAAAGCTCGAGCTCACATTCATGGTGGCCAAGGAGATAAATCAAACACAGGAAAAATGAACATAGAAAATCAGACAAGATGCGCATACATGTCGTAGCCTCAGAGGCCATTTCTTGCCTTCAAATAAAAAATGGAGCCACAAAATACCTTGCAAATAACTCACAATTGCTCTGTCATGGGGGTTGACCAAGCTAAAGGAGGAAATCTAAAGAATAATGTAGACATTCAGCTGAAAACCAAGCTCTCATGGTGGCAGCATTTCTCTCCTAGGTGAGTTCTTTTTCAAAAGTGACAAGTGCAAATGAAATAAAGTTTAGGGTTTTTGCTTTGGTTTTGTTCATGATATCCCTAATTCGACTTTGGAAAGCTTTTAGAAATGTCAAAATTCTAAGCAAAATATCATATGGCCAAAAATTCTCAAGTGCCTTAGAGTTTAATTGACATTATTTGCCTAAGTCTTTAGGTTGTTTGATAAAATATTTCATGGCTTAAGACTTTAGGGATTTTTGTAATGTCAAACTATGCCTTAGTCAAAATGGAGAGTAGTTAAATGCTTTAGGTTTTTAATTGATTTGGAGAGAAATCAATTAAATATAAATATTGAAATTACTCATGCAAATTTCATACTTTAGGCATTTATTTTCAATTGATTTTAAAGAAATCAATTAGATGAATAATGGAGATGGCCTTATTATTTTTATGATTTTTTAAGAAAATCAAATTTGTATTGGAGAAATAAGGTGATATTTTACAAAAGATTTGTAATCTTTAATTGAAAAATTAAATCAAATTGGAAAGATTAGAACTGCATGCCCTGTAAAGCAGAAGTTAAAACAATGATTTATAAATTGGTTTTTCTTTCTTGCTATTTTTAGCAGTTTGTAAGACAAAGATAAGTTTGACTTTTCCTTGGTCGGATTTGAGCTACATGGAGAAGAGATGAAGTGTTTTATTTGCTTTTAAAGCAAATTTCACCTATTTTTAGAAGTCTTATGACATGCACATGCAAAAAGTGTGAGTTTTCCACTTTTATGCCACATTTTGGATCAGTTTTATAGGCTTTTCCTTGAGCTTTCTTCTTGAGCTCGGATTAGGGTTTTAGTGATATATCTTGAAGAATAACTTAGAGTTTTTCTTAGTTCAGATTATTGATTCTTGCTCTCATGTTGAAACAAAGAGTTTGTAAGCATAAATTTGTACTCAGACTTTGATACTCCTTTAGTTAATAGAAACAACATTTCTATTTCTCAATTTGTGTCTATTTGCAGCTTGGTTTGATGTTATATTATGATTTATGTTTACAAAATCCTTGTTATGTACTAGAATTGCAGATTTGATGCAGAAAGTCTATAAAATACAGGTTGCATGTTGTATTTAAAACCTGAATCTTCATGCAAATTATTTATGTGTTGAGTGTTCATGAGAGATTGTGAGATATTATTGTTTTCTGAGAGCTATTTTGTGAGTGAAAAATAGGGTCATCATTTAGTCATCGTTAAGTTCTTAAGTCATAAGCTTAATTTTAGTTATCTTTCTAACTCTTTCCTCATAAAATCATTTAGAATAGATTTATCATTCGGAGAACCAGCTCACTCTGGAGATTCCTTCTTCATTCAGATCACCCACATCTAAAGAAGGTTTGCATGTGTCAACAAATAGTTAAATTCTTCAAATTTATCATAGGGTGCATATCTGATTGATAAAAAGACCTAAAAGAACTTATTACATCTTCCAATGTGATCCCAAAAATTGAACATGTTGGTGCACACCATCCCAAGTCAACAACAACAAAACATGTAGAAGAAACACTGCGAACATTACCAATCAACCCAAAAACACATCTTCCATTTAAATTTACTCAATGTGATTTTCAACAAGATAGGGAAAGACCCAAACTCATATTAACACAATATCAATTGGTAGCGCAAACCCCCAAGCACATAGCACAAGCAAGAGAACAAGTCCTGCCAGCCAGACATCCACAAATCACTTAGAGAACCAACTCAAACAATATGTGGCACTAAAGAGATCGACTATTGATGTGTGGACCACAAAGAGACGTTCCATGAACGTCTAGTAACACTTCCATATACTTATTTCACACTTTCATGCCAAAAGTAGCTAGCACAAAGCAAATAGAAACAAAGCACTTCATCTCGAAAGCTCAGAAGACAGTCACGAGATAAAACATTTATAAACCAACTTGTGGTACTTCTTCACATGGAAGCTCAATTGAGACACTACACAAACACTAAAATCATGACCACCAAGATACAAGAATAGAAACAATAATGTGAAGAAATACAAACCATTCTCTTAACCAGTCCTGACAAGCAACCAAACTGCTAGGCCACTGCAATTACTAGAGACCTCCTCGACAACACTAGTAACCTAAAAAGATAAGAGGGAAAATCCACAAAACATAAGAATTGAATCCAAAACCACAAGACTATATCTTCAAAGGTAGTGGAATGTGGAGCATTCTCCCAATTAGTCTATAAATCAACTTCCTACAGCAGAAACCTTCACCAACATGTGTAGACCAAAACTTTATTGTACCGACACATACTTCCATAGAAACAACAAGAGAGAGCATGCAACATACTAAAGACTATCAACATATCCCCAACATCTGCATTACTTCTAATCATCATATTAATATATCATCATGATATCATCTCTGCTAATAACAAACATACTCAATGCTACTTTAATTAACATCAAACAAGGCATGAAATCTAACCATGAACATCAACAATAACCATGTTAGCACATCACTGTAATGTATCATCAAAAAAATAAATGTAAGCATCAATGAAAAATCAAACTAAGTGTTGACATAAATTACAAACATAGGTAACATATGTGCAACAATCTCCCCCTTTGGCATTGATGGCAACACACACCTGCACATTCTCCCCCTTTGACATCAAGAACAAAGGGTGAAGGTCTTCATTTAAATCAACACATTCTCAACAACTACACTTCTCCTTCAAACAATTATACATGCTCCCCCTATCAACAACAACCAACCAACTACCTAATCCCCCTGAGATGTAGCTTATATCAATCCAAGAGAAAAGGATAGGACATGAATTTCCCCCTAGATGGATGCACTATCTATTCATCTAGTTAGAAGAAGGAGGGGCAATAACCCCTAAATCTTTTTGAAGATACCCAAAAGTATCCTTTGAAAGTTCCTTAGTGAAGATGCCTGCAATCTGATCCTTAGTAGGAACATACACCAATCTGACTTCTTTCTCTATAGCTTTTTCCCTTAGAAAGTGATAACGGATAGAAATATGCTTGGTCCTTGAATGCATCACTGGATTCTCAAAAATATTTATTGCATTGATATTATCACATAATATGGGAATGGGTTCATCATACACCAAATTTATATCCTTCAAATTCTAGTTCATATAAAGCACCTGGGTGCAACAAGATGCTCTAACAATTTATTGACCTTCTACTATAGATAAGGATATTGAGTCATGCTTCTTACTAAACCAAGGAACCAATCTATCTCCTAAGAAAAATGCACTTCCACTAGTGCTTCTCTAGTTATCCAAACATCTTGCCTAATCAAAATCATTATAAACACACAAAGAAAATTTATCATCCTTCTTATACCACAAACCATAATCAAGAGTTCCCTTTAAATATTTGAATATTCTTTTTACTATTTTCTCATGAGTTTTCTTAGGATTAGCTTGGAATATCGAAACCAAACATATTGCATGCATAATATGAGGTCTAGAAGCAGTCAAGTATAATAAACCTCCAATCATATACCTATAAAGAGTCTAATCAACCTCAAGTGACTTGTCAACCTTTCTCAAGTGACAACTAGTAACCATAGGAGTAATTATTGGTTTAGATTCCTCCATGCCAAACTTCTTCAACATATCTCTAGCATATGTATAGTCTAAGAAATAAAGATACCATCATCGAGTTGAAAAATTTGAAGCCCAGGGTAGAAAGACAACTCATCAATCATAGATATCTTAAAATATTTCTACATCTCTTCTACCAACCTCTTACACATATTATCATCTTCATCAAAGATGATATCATCCGCATATACAACAATTATCAAAATCTTGTCTTTCTCTACCTTAATGTAAATATTACTACCTTGCCAAAGTAAATACTTATCCAACTGAACATACCAAGCTTTAAGAGATTTCTTGAGCTTGCATACCATGTCCAAATATTTTGATAGATGAAAACCATCCAGTTTCTCAATGTAGACCTCTTCCTCTAAATCACCACTCAAGAAGGTTGATTTGACATCCATCTAATAGACCTTGAAATTCTTGTGAGAAGCAAAGGAAAGTAACATTTTGATATCTTCCTTTCTAGATATTAGATCAAGATTCTCCTTGAAATCAATACCTTCTACATGTGAATAACCTTTACATACCAATTTGGATTTTTTCCTCACAACTTCACTATCTTCATTCAAATTATTCCAGAACACTCACTTTGTTCGTATAACATTCTTATCAGCTAGGCTAGGAACCAATTCCCATGTCCAATTATTTTCTATAAGATTCAATTCTTTTTCCATTGCTTTCATCCATCCTTCATCTTTGTTAGCATCAACAAAGGTCTTAGGCTCTACCTTTGAAAATAAGCAAAAATTCACTTGCTCACTTGTTTTTACAAGCCTTCTCCTAGTTTTCACACCTTCATTCTTATCTTGAATGATCTAATATGTTGAATGGTTATTTTGAACATACTTTTCTAGAGTCTTAGGGGCCTTTTCTAATCCTTGTTTGATGCAGGAGAATTTGGGTTCACAGGCTATCGACATCAACAACAACAAAAATTGATTTTGTTTTGTTATTTTTTTTTGCTTTCGCTCTCTAAAGCAGTTCCATGTGATTTTGGTGGTTGATTGAGGGAAAATTCATAAACGTCATGTACTTGAGTCTTATTGCCTATAACTTCATTAGTCTATTGAACTTCACATTCAACTAAATGATAATTTGATTTGATCCTGTAATTATTATTCAAAATTTTATTAGTATCACTTATAAACAGAAAACAAAGGAGGTAGCTCAAAAGGCATCGACATAGGAGGGGACGTACAACCAAAAGAAGATGAAGGATCACCATATAATAAATAATAAATGGAAAACTCTAACCTAAGACAAGAGGTTACATGTCTGAGTGGGAAAAGACTAGGCGATCAATAGAGAAGAACATAGGTTAATCAACATAAGACATAAAAGGCTACCCATGGGAAAATTATTGGAAAATGAAACCGAGAAATATATTTATCAAATGGGAAAACGTTGGTGAGGTCGGGCTAGTCAAGAAGGATTGATTCCAATGCCTAAAATGATACATTAAAGGCAACATTGGAATAATAGAGTGGTTGTGATAAGCATTATTCTTGCATATAAAATAGATAGAAAGTTGAATCAAATTAATCGATCGAGTTGCATTGGAAGATGGTTTGAAGAGAGATGAAAGTCGATTGGTTGATATTGGGTGACTAAAATTAAAGCAGATTTAAGTACAAAAAGTGAGTGGAAAATATTAAAGCAATAACAATGAAATTGAGAGTCCAAAAAGGCTGCTTGTGTTTGAAGAAAATTAAATAGCCAAAAAAATACCACATTAGTATAGAAGGTGACACATGGGGAGTATTATAAAGTGTAGATTAAGGAGTAGAAAACTAGTGGCCTGAAGAGCAGGTTTGAAGTTTGAAATTTTGCAATAAAGGAAAAGTTGATGGAGTTTGTAAACAACGAGTAAGGATAGTAGAAGAAATGTATGTTGTAGATGTGATGGGTTGTGCAGTAGGTGGAAGAAGATAAGGGTCAAGGTGAGTAGGAAGGGAAATAATTAAGGAGGAAGAAAAATGGTGTATAATCCATTCATTTGAAAATTAGAAGATAAAAGACCTTACAGAGTAAGCACTGATTAAATGGTAATAGGAGAGGAAACTAAAAGGAGGACCAACCAGTGATGAATATTAGAATAGTGAAGGGGTCACACATTAAAGAAAAGGAAGAGCTAAGAATTTCAAAAGAGTGTGAAGATACTTGGTATTTGCGCCAAGAGAGAAGATGAAGAGACAGTAAGGAGAATAAATGATGAAGTGGTGAAGGGATGTAGCCAAAGTGGAGACCAGAATTAGTGTTGCAGATTGAGGTGAGACACGGAATAGAGAATTTGAATTTGAAAGCTTGAAAACATATTCAGATTTTCTCTCTACAAATATTGCTCTATAAAACTGAGAATAAATAAAAAAAATTGGAGTTATTTATGAATGAAATTTGTATTTTCATTAGGATCGATATTTTTGGAGATTGAATGAAAAATGGAATTGTCAATTCAATTCGTTGTTTTCTGAGGAGTGTACTAGATTGATAAAGTTTGGGAGTTAAGTTTTAAATCATATTGACTACGATGTCCTCTATAATTTTTAATTGAGTTGAGTGTGTTGGAAGAGTGAGTTGTTATTTTCTTCTCCATTCAATTGTATCAAAGCTAGAGGTTTTGAGTGTGTGGATAGAGCATCAAGAGAGAGGTAGTTCACACCAGGACCTACAGGTGGAGAGAGAAGTGAGTAGAGTTTTTGGGGGCACAAGTAGATCACCGAATGTGAGGTAGCTTGTGACGAAACCTGTGGATAGTGGAAGTGAAATTGAGGAGCTCAAAAGTACCCTTGCAAGTGTGTGGAGTCCTGAGAGATTGATGACTAGAAAGCATAGAGTTGGAAGCGCGAGTGAGAAGCTCAAAAGTATCATTGCAAGTGAGTAGAAAACTGAACGATTAAGAGCAAAAAGTGCAAAGGAAAGTGGTAATGGTAGATTATAGTAGACAAATTGGAATCTTCGTGAGGAACAAGATATGATTGCAGCATGGAGGTTGCCAGGGTTCAGTGCAAAGAAGACATGTCAAAGGAGGGCATGGAGTGAAAGAGAATTTTGTGGAGGAGGTTAGGATGTTAGCAATGGAGTTCACTAGAGAATATTCATAGTCTCGAAAGGTGGTTCTATCACCTAACTCCACCTTTGTGAACCCATGCTCACAAATGTTTTACCTAGTGCGTTTGATGTAGGAGCATCTAGGTTCACAAGTTATTGACATCAACCAAAAAAATGGTTTTTTTTTTAATTTTGCTTTCATTCTCTGAAGTAGTTTCATGTGATTTTGGTGGTCGATTGAGGGAAATTTGGTAAACATCATGCATTTGAGTCTTACTTTCAATAACTTAATGGTTTTATTGAACTCTGCCTGACTAAATGATAATTTGTTTTGATTCTAGAATTATTATTCAAAATTTCAGTAGTATCACTTATAAACAAAAAACAAAGGAGGTAGCTCAAAAGGCATCGACATAGGAGGGGATATACAACCAAAGGAAGATGAAGGATCACCAAATAATGAATAATAAATGAAAAAAATTGACGTGAGACAAGTGGTCACCTTCTTGAGTGGGAAAATATTAGGAAACTAGGAGAGAAGAATAGAGGTTAATCAACACAACACATAGAAGGATACATGTGGGAAAATAATGGGAAAATGAAGCCAAGAATATTTTTATCAAATGGGAAAACATTGGTGAGGTCAAGCCAGTCAAGAAGGATTGATTCCAATGCCTAAAATGATACATTAAAGGCAGCACTAAAAGAACAGAGTGGCTGCGATAAGCATTATTATTGCATAAAAAATAGATAGAAAGTTAAAACAGATTAAAATCGATGGAGTTGCATTGAAAGATGGTTTATTAGAGATGAATGCTGATTGGTTGATATTGGGTGACTAAAATTAGAGTAGATTTAAGTACAAAAAGTGAGTGGAAAATATTAAAGCAATAGCAATGAAATTGGGAGGACAAAGGTCGATTGTGTTTGAAGCAAATCAAATTGCCAACAAAAGACCACGTTAGTATAGAAGGCGACACATGGGGAGTATTATAAAGTGCAAATTAAGGAGTAGAAAACTAGTGGCCAAAAGAGAATATTTGAAGTTTGAAATGGTGCAATAAAGGACAAGTTGATGGAGTTTGTAAACAACGAGTAAGGATAGTAGAAGAAATGTAAGTTGTGGATGTGACAGTTTGTGTGGTAGATGGAAGAAGATAAGGGTCAAGGTGAGTAGAAAGGGAAATAATTGAGGAAGCGAAATGGTGTATAAACCAGTCATTTAAAAATTAGAAGATAAAAGACCTTGTCGAGTAAGCATTGATTAACTAGTAATAGGAGAGGAAATTGAAAGGAGGAGAAACCAGTGATGAATATTAGAATAGCAAAGGGGTCACACATTAAAGCAGAGGAAGAGCTAAGAATGTCATAAGAGTGTGAAGAGACTTGGTAGTTACACCAAGAGAGAAGATGAAGAGACAACAAGGAGAATAAATGGTGAAGCGATGAAGGGATGTAGCCAAAGTGGATAGTAGAATTAGTGTTGTGGATTGAGGTGAGACATGACATAGAGAATATAAATTTGAAAGCTTGCAAACATATTCAGATAAATTCTCTTTGTAAATATTACTTTGTAAAACTGAGAATAAATGAAATTGTTGGATTTATTTATTAATGAAATTTGAATTTTCATTGGGATCGATATTTTTGGGGATTGAATGACAAATGAAATTGTTAATTTAATATGTTGTTGTCTGAGGATTGTACTAGATTGATAAATTTTGGGAGTGAATTTTTCAATCATATTGACTACGGAGTCCTCTATAATTTGTAATTGAGTTGAGTGTGTTGGAAGAGTGAGTTGTATTTTTCTTCTCCATCATTGTTCCTTTTCTTCTTTCTCTTCTTCTTCTTCAATGTAGGGAGGTATATCAGATCCACAAGCCTCTTGTTATTGTGAGATCTGACACAAATCTTCATCAACCTTAACATTTGTGCTTTCAATCATCTTTCCCATCTCTTGTTGTAGCCATGCTAACTCTTTTTGAAACTAGGGTTTTGCAAGAAAATATGAGAAATACCTGCCCTAGTTGCTCCCGCATTAAATGCATTTTTGTTCTTGACACAAGTATATTTTTTCTCTCGCATTAAATTTTCAACAATTAAAATCTGCTCTAAAATTTATAAAAAAATATCATTTTTTTAATTTAAAAAATTACAGGAATAAAATTCATCAAGAATTCTACATTTCATTAGTTTACATCATTTTGAAATTCAAAACATAAAAACCACTTTTATTTAGTTGAAGTTGACAATTTTTGTTCGTGTTGGCTAATTCCTTTATAAAAGTGTGACACGGGTTTGTACTTTTGCCCATTTAGAAATTATGTTTTGTATGTATGTAGCCATTATTATAAACTTTCTAAAAATTATAATGTTGAATATTTTTTTAATTTTATTATTATATTTATATTTTATTTCTTTTGAATGTAGGTTTTTCACCAAACATCAAGGTATTTGTTTCATACACGCGGAAAAATAGAAAAATAGAGAAAAAAAATCTAAAAATATGTCTGCGTTAGGTATTGATATACCTATTTCAGAAAATAATGATAATAATAATTTTAATACATACAAAACAAGTTATGTGTTACGGCATACATCTATGTCCAAATTATAATTACTTTGACTTCATAAATTAATTTTTAAAAATGCAACAAAAATTTATAAAAACATATCCATGCAGTAGATATTGATTTTATAAATTTATATTTTAAAAATTATAATTTTATGCTTTCAATAAAAAATTTGTGTTATGAAATAAACAACATTTTTTAAAAAGGTTTTGATTATATGGGAAAAGCAGGTTGTGAAGGGACCCAAATCCCTTTATAATTGAACATACAAAATGTTGCTTAAGAATAAAAACATTAAACCATCAGCAGCAACCATCAACAAAAAAACAACAAAACAACAGTAAACAAACAAAGACCCAACATTAAGGAAAACAACAAAGAAAAACACATAACTAAAAACTATTTCATGTTCCTTAAGGTGTTAGCCACCTCAAGTTCCTAGTTTCGATGTAGATTAATCATGTCCATCAGTTCTTTCTTCTCCTCCTCAAAGGATTTCCTCAGGTTACCCTTTCCTCTAGTAGTAGGGCCTTTAACTTCATCCTTTCCAACCTTTTTCCCTTTTCCTTTTGACACCGAGTCCCCCATCAACTCAGCAAAGTAGAGTTGGTCTTCTCTAAGCTCACTTATCTTGCGGAATAGGACCTCCAAGGAATCAACACTATTCTTAACGGAAATGTGGCAAACATGTAGCAATTTTTTGATGTTTGCATTGGTGTCCAAAACCTTAGCCTCCAATTCAGAGAAACGTTGCTCACACAAGGACATGAAGTCAGAAAAAGAACAATCTAAATACATAATTCAAGCAATCAAAATATTTGAGGAAGAACCCTTCGGCATATTTTGCACATTTTCCTTTATTCCTTTGATCTTGATATTCACCCTGTTGAATTCTTGTAGAGTCCACTTCGCCAGCTTGAAAGTACCAGTGGCCCCCATATGTGCCACGTCAAGGAGCTTGAACATTGAAGTGGTATCATCATTTAGGTATGAGAAATCCTCAGATGGTGGGTTTACCTTAAGAATCTCTAGCTTGCCAGGCCTCATATTAACTCCCTCCTCCTCCTGCACATACTTCTCACTAGAAGGCTCCACACTAGCTGAGGAATAGTCAATTTCAACAGTCTTCTCCTCAGCATCCTTCTCCTTGCAATGCTCCATGGCATCCCTTAAGACATCTTTCGGCGCCTAATTTTTTAACTTAGCAATATGCTTGGAAGCCCTTCTAGGCTTTTCCTTGGCCTCCATAACCACTACATTATCATGCAGACCCTCCTCCTTACCACCCACCGCAACATAATCTTGCCCATTAAACACAACATTGTCCTTAGACCTCGAATCCCCAAAACAATCTTTATCATTTCCAACATACTAGGACTCTAACTCCTAAAGAATAATCTTCTTGGTAGCCCATTTTCCCTTAGGGTTTCCCTTCTTAGAAGGGGTAGCCATAGGAGAAGGACACCCTTCCTTGCCCTCCTCATTCCATTCCTCCTCCCTTGCAACATTGGTGTCTAAACCGGACGAATGGGAAGCATCATTGATAGTTTTTTCCTTGCCCCTAATTGATTTAATAGGGATAAGGGCTCTCACATGCTCCGTTATAAGCAGGATGAGGCCCTCATGCAAAATTGGCACCCTCCTATTTTTCAAATGCGCATACACAGACACCTCCAGTGAAGAAAAGAGAAAGAAAGGAAATGAAATAAAAATACCTTGTCTAAAATGAATCAACAAGGTGAAATGGTGGCTTAAAATTGCAATAAACTTGCCTTTAAGGGTAACATACCGCATGATAATCTACATAATATCTGCCCAAATTTTCTTCAGAGATGTCCTTTCGTAGCCCCAGGACAACATCTTGATAAGCTTTTTCCGTTCATCATCCTTAAAGAATTGGACCATGGCCTCCTCATTACTCTTCTTATCCTTGGAGAACTTGTGACCCACCAAAGGCAAACTAGTAATAGCAGCTATAAACTCCTCATTAATCTCAAACACCATACCCTTAAATTGTAGCTTATGATTATTCCAATAGGAAACAAATTCCACTGAAGCCTTGGGATCATGGTTGTGGAGCCTTTCCAAGAAAGGCATGAAGTTACTATGCTCAAGAATCCTCTAAATTTTATGATTCTTCCTCAAACTAGCACAAGAATGGGGCTCGATTCTACTTCGGTCAACCCCATATTCACAATTACCAGAAGTAGAAACTCTCAGATAGATACATTCAAGTGAGAGCCAACAAGAAAAGGAATACCAATAAAGCATGTGACTATAATGCAAGTACAAATGGTAATATTAATCCAATAAATGTGTTCATCCATATCCATCATTTTGTAATAACACCTTAGCATCCTCAAGAAGGAGGGAGTACTCCTCCCATGCCTTAAAATCATTACTTTTGATAGCCTCATTATAAAATAAATACACCAATGAGTTTTCCTCTACATAGATATGAGTGATAGGAGTTTCCTCACAAGATCTTAACATCATTATAGTATCCTTGATTAGTTGATTGATTGTCCAACTAGGCTTTTGGACACCACAGTTAATGATGTTTAGTGAATCTCTCTCCACCCAAAGTTTAGAGTAGCCCTTTTCCAAGGAAAATTTAATACTAATGAATGAAACCTCAACTTCTACACAGTGATTGGTCTGATTTCCCAATGGGAGTGCCACTTCACCCAAGAACCTACTAATATCATTCCTCAACACCCCCACATCCTGCAGGCCCAAGATTACCCTTGGCTGCCCCATCAAAATTGATCTTCACCCACCCTAGAGGTGGGGGCTTCCAGTTAGTACTCAATATAGCACTAAGACTGGACTTAACAACCTTAGATGGAAAAAGGGAAATCTTCCAATTAGCAATCACCAATAAATCATACCTAGCCAGGCAAGAGGATGAAGCACAACATAGAGAGTCAGAGCCATGAAGAGAAATTTTTTCCAGAATAGCCCGATGGATCTTGATGAAGACACTATCTAACTTGAGTTTAGAATCACGAAAAATTATATTATTACGTTCTTTCCAAATACCCCAAGTAATGTGTGGGGCCATGAGATCCCAAATCCGTTGAAGGGTGCAGGAGGACAAGAGGCACTTTCACTGATCCACAAAGCTACAAAGAGAGCCCGAGAAGACCCAATCCAGGTTCCAAAGGGAAATAAATTTACTCCAGATGAGAGAAGAAAAATTAAAACCAAGGAAAATATGAAAGGCACTCTTTGCATCACATTCACAAAGCACACATCTATTAGGAATTGCAAATACCCTTTTACAAAGATTATCCTGAGTTAGCACTTTGCTTTGCATTAGCAGCCAGCAAAAGACATTCACCTTAGGGATCAAAAACTTATTCCACAATTTCCCCCAAAAATTTATTAAAAGTTACACAAAGCATTCACAATTTATTTCTAGTTTTTTAAAATATATATTTATAATCTACACAAATTTTCACAAAACAATAGTTCACAACATCTCCAAATTATTAAAAGTTTAGTTGCTATAAGTTTCATAAATTGAAATTTTGGAGAAAAATGTTGATTTCAAAGTCCTACTTCTACGAAAAAGTGGAACACAGTATTGTGGGATAACCCTACTTGATCTAATGACCTAAAAACATTAAAAATAAGAGGTAAAAGACTTTTAAAGACGATTTGAAAATATTATCAAAGGAAAATCCAAGTTTTTCCAACTAGGATCCCCTCATCCCAAATTCTAACTCCCAAATACCTTAGGAAAATAAAATATAAATTTTACAATGCAAAAGAAATCACATTACAACATTAATTACAATTAAAGGCCTTAGTCTCCTTCACGGAATAAGGTTGAGAAATTTCTAGGGATAACATAATTAGATTTTTCTTAGGGGACTTCTAGTTTCTATTGGCCATAAAAATTAATTACATGCTTAATAAAATCCATTCATATGTCCAATATAATAGATAAAGTAAGTTGAATTTAGAATGCATACATAATCATAGACTATACAAAACGATGACTCACAAGGAAATCTTAATCAATTTTACATCATATTGTATATCAATTCAATTCTAATTTTACAAAAACATAGGATAATATCTAACATACTATGCATAGATAACCCTTATTAACTCCAACTCAAATTAGGTTAACACAAATATTTCAAATCCTACTTGGAACTATATTTCAACTTCAAAAAAAGTTAATTAGAATGGGAAAATGTAAAAAATATTCATTACATAAAATCAAAATATACTTAACCATCAATAAATTTGATCATTCCAAAAATCATATGGAATTGAAGCTAGTCTACACATGAAATAAATTTCTTTTATTTTCAATCGCCAAGTTCATAAGTCCAAAACTCAATAATGTCAAATCAATCATGGAGTATCATAACAATAAGAGGTTCATTGGCATAGTTGAACTTTCCAATATAGATTGGGCCTCAGAAAAGGTTTGAAAAAAGTTCAACTAGTTTGTACTATATAGACCCTCCAATAACAAAGGTGTTTTGAGATTCATGCATAAGGCTAGGCCTCATAGTTTTAAATGCACTATAAGAGATCAACCCAAGAAATGAGTAAAATCATCATTCCAAAATAGGCCATCTTTATCCCAATCCCATGGTGAAAATATATCCATATTCACCATGTAAGTTTGAATTTTGAAAGGTCTCAAATCTTCATTGATAATCATGGAGGGTTATAATAGGCCATCCCTTAAGTGTGAATTCTTAAAAGATAGCTAGTTTTCTTTCTTTTGTACTATCATTTCTAAATCAAATTTAAAACATCACACAATATAAATATGTATTGATTTTATCTATAAAAAATAATATAGGATTTGTGGAATGAAAAAGTACACAAAGAAACGGAAAATAGAATGTGTTCACTTAGTATGTGATTAATTTGATTGTATAAATGGGATGAGGAGACAACACATGTCTAATGAAATTTTAGACATTGTTAGATAATTTTTTTAAAGTGTATGCTACTAATTTTAGTTGGGAAATACAACCCCTCCTAAGAAAAGGTGTCTTTGTCTCCAACAAATCCATAAATTTTAGAATTTATTTGCCTCCAATTCTTATTATTTTTCTTGCTTGCAGAATATTGACATTGACTCTTGACAATGAGATAACTTGAGATGAATTTGATGACAAGGGGGAAAAGGTTTTTTCTAGGAGATTTTGTGTGTGTGTTCCTTATCAGGAGTATTCTAGCCTCCAAAAAGCACTATTAGATAGATTCAAAGTTTGTAAAAATGATGTTCACTATATCAAACCTTAGGGAGAAAACTAGAAAAAGGTGTATGAGGATGTGATGGATACAAAGGGATATAGAAAATGGGCATACAAGGATTTTCAAGTGAGGGAAAAGAGTCAAGGTTTGTCTTTGATGAAAATAGAGTGAGTTTGTAGATTAAGGGTTTAGCTATGAATAGAGAAGTGGGTCCCTAATGGATCTCTAGTGATGGAGTAGAATAAAAATGTGTTAAACAGCCGAGGGAAATAAAAACCACAAAATATCCATGGCTTGGTAGCTCCAAGGGGTATCCACAACTTTAGATCTTTTGCATTCACCTTGTTGCCCTATTTCTCTTATGATGATCCTATAATCTAACTTGTGTTGGAGGATGAATGATGATAACAAGTTTTCTAATTTGTATCTCATGAATGGTTGGAGGGGAAAAGAGGTTTGTAAACTATCCTATACTAATTTTTTAACAAAATGATCATGGAAAACATAGTATGTTCCAAGATAGGAAGAGGTGGGAAACTTGAATTTTTTAAATTTGACTATGGACACTACTACACATGGGAATAAGTGTATATGAATGGTGAAGAATCCATTTTTTAGGGGTTATTTTTCAAGATGTTCCTCAAGAGAGGACCACTTACCTTGTGGTGGTTGTTAACCATTATTATTTCTATGTGATGCCCTTGTCACGGGTGTTCAATCCCCTAATATTCATGAGGCAATCTTAATTTTCCTCTAAGGTAGGGGCTTCCTCCCTTAGACCGAGTAGGTAGTGATTAGTGCTAGGTTGTCCTCCAAACAAAGAACAATCCTTTCCTATTTTCTTATTGGTTTTTCTCTCCCTCTTCCTCCTAGAATCAATATTGGCCTTCAAAATCTTAGTCAAAGATTGGCTAATGTAACTTACATTCATGATTCCTAACATCATATAATTTAAAATATATTTCTACACTCATTTTCTCTTCTACCTCTAAAGTATCTACACTAGAAATTATCTCATTAAAAGGAACAAATATAACATGATGTCTTAACGGAAAAAGTATCGCTTTTTCCTTGATTTGGGGATAAATAATATTAAGATGAGCTTAATTATGCCTTGATTTTGTGTTGTAATGTGATTTACACATTCACATTAAGTTTAGGGACCTTTTTAATAAAATGGACTTAATTGTGCCTTATTTACAGTGTTGTAAAGTGTATCTTTACACTTTCACACTAATATAGGGCTTCATTAATTAATTGAGGTTATTTTTTCTTAATTGGCCCCTTTAATTCAAATCCAGGCCTAATTAATTGTAAATTCTAAGAGAAAAAACCCAACATTCATAAATTCCATTACACAAAACCAATTTTTAGAAGGTGTGTGTCCTAGGTTAGTGACCTAGGACCCATTCGCCACATAGTGAATGGATCCTCACTAGGTCCTAGGACCCTATTTTTACATGACATTTTGCATTGCCCAAAGTGTGTCCTAATAAGTGGCCTAGGACCCATTCACCACATGGAAAATGGGTCCTCACTTAGACCTAGGACCCCTCTTTGAAATATGTTTTTGGCAGTAATTTAGTGATTTGAAATCCATAATTCAATGTTGACTTGTGATATTTGTATTTCAGGAATTAAGGATAAGTTATGTATAAATGCAAGGCTAAATTTTATTTTCACCTAGCAATTTCAAGTTATCTTAAGAGAACTTTCAAGAGAGCATTAAAGCTATAGCATTCAAGATAATTTATAAGGCATTCAAGGGCAGATTCATAGAAGATTATTGCAGTAATCAAGATCCATTTCAAAGGCATAATGCATCATGCATGTTGTTGAGCTAATGTGTTGATGTAGCATTGAATATCAAATCAAGCATATGCAAGGCACTGTTTCACATCAAGTTTTATGACCAAGATCTATATCTATTGAAGCCACTTCATGCTAGTTTGTAGATCTACAATCCAAGGTTTCAACTAAGGTGTGGTGAGTTGTGACATTGCATTTGTTCAATCAACATTCCTTTATGCATTATTTCATTACAAGGTTTAATTACCAAAACAGATTTTGACCAAGGAAAACCCCTATTCCCTAACAAACAATATTTTTCTCTCCTTTGATGTGTGATTGCAAGTTTTAGGTTGAAGATCATTTGGAGAGAAAATCTGCAAAAGTTGTCAAAGTTGTCAAAGTTGCTAAGAAAGTTGTCAAATCACAGAAACTGAGCTACAATATTTAATTTCAGCTTTTTTATAGTGCCCGATTAGGGTTTGAGAGTGTAGACTAAGAGGAACAAAACCTAGAAATATATTTTCTAGAGCCCTAGCCATGACCCATTCACCATAGGGCGAATGAGTCCTCAGTGAGCCATGCAGAAAAAGAACTTTTGTGAGAGGTATGTAACATTTAACCCTTCCAAACTCTCTCTAAAGTCTATAGGTTCCATCAGTACTATGATTTATCTTCTAAATGCACTTTATAGCTTGTAATTTGGATTTTATTTGTTGATCTTAATATTTCTCCCCAAAGTGCAATTTAGTTCACACCCTCGTCCTTGCATACAAAGGGAAATTTGCTAATTCACATCTTGGGTTGACTCACCTAAGGGTTGTCATTCAATTCTTGGTGTGGATCTCATTTCCTTGAATGAAATTAGATAAATAGGTCCATTCATCCCCTTTTACCACCATTTTTGGGGGTGATCCTATTTTTCTATGCTTCATTATGGTGAACCCGACAATCTTACACTATTCTGATTTGGAGTGCATTCAAGCCCTAGATCTAGGATTTTAATTAGTTTTCATTGAATTTCATTAGTTTTTATTTCATCTAGGTTTTTCAAAATAGCATTAATTTTCATTGCATATATAGGGGTTTAAATTTGTATTTTTGCATTGTTCAAATCTGAAAAATTCAAAAAATTGCATGCATATTACATTGATTTTGCATAGTGTTTGCTTATTAGATCACTTTTCAACATTCACATTCAAAAATTGGACAAAAATTTCATTTCAAAAAGTGTCATATAGTTCATCATTTTTCATTATTTGCACTTGCATTTCAACATCAAATTCTGGAAAATTCTGCTACAAAAGTTACAGTTTGAAACCTAAAATAGAGAACACATAATCACTCAAAACTTGCATTTTTCAATTTTAAAAAATCCTATACCAAGACCCATTTTCCATAGGGTGAATGAGTCCTTGTTAGGGTTACAAAGGCAACAAGTTTTCACAGTTCCTAATCTTCAATATCAAATTTAGATTTTCCTGGAAAAGCATACCAGGACCCATTCGTCACTGGGCGAATGAGTCCTTGGAGGCCTACAAAAACTAACTGTTCTGAGCTTTATGGTGATTTTCTGCACTTCCTAGGCTTGTTGGTAACCTGATGTATCAATCTAGAAAGTTTCAAGAATTTTTTTTATGCATCTAGGTCAAAATCATTCATTTAGTGTAGTCATTTTTGAATCATTCCAAAATCATTTCAGTAGCAAAAGTCATTAGATATGAAAATGTTTACATTTATGAAATTTTGCATTTTTTTGAACACAATGATTATATTCATGAAGCTTTAGATGAGTTTGATAAAAGTAATTTTCATGTTTGGAAATACATTGTTTACATTATTGAAGCATTGCATAAGATGGATAAAAGTACTTTTCATTTTTTAGCACATAATGTTAGTATCTTACCTTCCTAAGAATGCTAAGACAAAATTCATCCCTCCCACTTGTGAGAATGCTTTAGTGAAAAAGGATTCAAGCATAGACAGTCATGACAATCATAATTGTTCTTCTCTTGATACCTCTCCTATTAGTGACAAAGGTATCTTGGTGAAAGAAGATACAATCATTGAGAATAATGAAAGTCTTGTTTGTCCCTCTCCTCCTCCCACTTGGAAATATACTATGAGACAAGAAGAAGGACACATTTCTTAACATTACTTTACCTAGTCTCCATTCACCTCCCAACACCTCCCCTACTTGTGAGAATGCTTTAGTGAAAGAGGAGACAATCGTGGATGATCATGAAAATCACATTTGTAAAGAGGATATGTTGGTATTACAAGATCCAATGATTGAGAGTTATACCATTGTTTCTCTCTTTCCTAATGTCCCTAACATTTGGAAAGGTCTATTTGAACAAAAGGATCCAATCATTGGAAGCATGAAAAACATAGTTATTCTTCTCTTGATGCCTCCCTTTTTTTGTGATGAAGTTACTTTACAAAATCTAACCATGGAATGTGATCAACAGCTTGTTTGCTCCTCTCCTAAAATATCTCCTACTAGGGTAAATATTATGGCACAAGAGAATGAGACCTTAAAGAAAAAGGATGAAATCACAAATAATCATAACAATCAAATTTGGCTTTCTCCTAATATCTCTACTATTTGTGAAGAAGATATTTTAATGTTAGAAGATCCACTCGATGACAACCATGACAATCCTATTTGTCTCTCTTTCCTTGGGGAAAACATTATTGAAGAAGAGAATTCCATTATTTATAAGCAATAAAATACAACCATTGATAGCTCCATTACTTATGATGAAGACATTTTAGAATAACCAACCTTTGAATGTCATGAAGATCTAGTTTGTAGCTCTCCTAAAAACTCTCCTACTAGGGAGGATACCATGGTGCAAGAAAATGATAACATTGACACGCATCTTTCAAACAATAGTAATGTGGCTTCCTTAGATGAAGATGATGAAGTGACATTAGACTCCCCTTCACTAAGAGATCATGAAAATAAGGATAAGTTTGGTGAGGTTATGAACATTAGAACTCCCTCAAGTCCTCTAATTTTGAGACCTCCTACAAACCCTTTAATCATTGGACCACCTAAGCCTCAACTTATCATTTATCCACCCTCACAACAACCATGAGTTCAAAATAAACTTGTGCTTATCCTACAACCACCTAAAAAGAAACTTGATAATGTCTACTTTAGTGTGAGTTTGACATGGGGTCATACTCTCACTAAAGTGAGGGAAAAATATATTAACGAAAAAAGTATCCAATTTTCCTTAATTTAGGAATAAATAATATTAAAATGATTTTAATTATACCTTGATTTAGTGTTGAAATGTTTTTTACACATTCCCATTAAGTTTAGGGCCCTTTTTAATAAAATGAACTTAATTATGCCTTATTCAGGGTGTTGTAAAGTGTATCTTTACACTTTCACACTAATCTAGGGCTTCATTAATTAATTGAGGATAATTTTCCTTAATTGGCTCCTTTAATTCAAATCCAAGCCTAATTAATTGCAAATTCTGAGAGATAAAACCCAATATTCATAAATTCGATTACACAACACTTATTTTAAAAGGTGTGTGTCCTAGGTTAGTGACCTAGGACCCATTCGCCACATGGTGAATGGATCCTTACTAGATCCTAGGACCCTATTTTTATATGGCATTTATGCCACATCCCTATTAGTTGCCCCCACAGTGTTTGTTGGAGAGTAAAGAAATAATAAAAATAAAGAAAGTAATACAGTCAATTTTAAATTTAATTAGACATGGGCTACGTTAAGGGCCCGTTTGTGGGCATTAAGTCGAGAATAAGATGAGATGAAAGCAAAGACTTGACTAAGAAGAAAATACAGTGGGTACGTGAAAAATAATAAAAAGAAATATGCCAAAAGTCATTGCAAGTATTAACAACCCTCTAAAGGAGGCCAACAAAAAAAATTAAAGGGGCATGGTGTGGGTGTTTGGAGGAGTTGCGCAGTCAAAGAAGCATGGTGCATATGAATGACAGAGGGAAAATGGCATGTCACATGGAAAAATATTGGCATGTAGGACAAATTTTTAAAAACCCCATGACCCCCTTAGTTTATCATCCAGTTCTAGGTTGGGGAGCAAAGAGAGCACGCAATAAGGAAAAGAATGTAAAAAATAGCATGGGAAAGAGAGAACGCGTGAGAAAGAGAGAACATTTTTTTAAGAAAAGGGAGAAGTTGAGCAGGGAATTCAATGAAAACACTATAAAATGGATTTTTTGAAAAGGAAATAGAGATTTCAAGTTGATACAATTGGAAAGGGTAAAGAAAAACTCTCCCAATAATTTCCAATATTCTTACAACCTACGTTGAAATGGGAGATTTGAATAAGCAAAGGACTAGAACAAGGGTGTGTGAACTGAAGGAGGGCATTTTGTGAAAACAAGAGGAAAAAAAATGCAGAGGATGGGCTATGTTTGGGATGAAAAGAGAAACATGAGCAACAAAGGTCAATAGGAGGAGAATGAAAATAATGGCAAATTTCAATGGTTATAGGATATTCACAAATGGGTATATTTTGGTAACATATGGTGTAAGTTTAGAGAGGCAACAGGAGCATCAAATAGGTTTCAAGTGAGATTTTACTAGGATTGCAAGCATTCACTCTGCCTATCCCCCCAAACAAAAAGAGAGCGTGGACCAGGTTAAAGGCATCCATTAAAGCATTATGGGAAGCAGGACTAATTTCACCAGTTGGCCTATGTAGACTCACCCTCACTATGAAGGATACATCTGATCAAAACCAGATAAGTGATGCCTATTGAGTTTATCTATAATAGCAATCATGTGATCTGTTATTATTATAGTTTATATTTAAATGGGTGATAGCCTAAATAATTAAAGATTCCAATAACATGAAAGAAGAAACACTTAAAATGTTAATGCTTTTGGTTGGTGGTTTAACATATTATGAATGGATGGATAAATGTGCTAAGTTTCTTGATGTGGAGGTTTATCATTGATTATAATTATTTTGAATGTGAAGAACTCAAAGAAAGTGTAAGGGCATAAATTAATCAATAGATATTTTGACCTAAATAATAAGTTAATGTTTATGTGAGAGTGATCAAGTGGGTGCTCCTACTAGGGTACGAAAAGTGTATGGACATAGATCAGTTATGATTTGTAACATACAATTTCTCAAGCTTTAGAAGTTTAAACCCATCAACTCAGTAAAAAGAGAAGTAGGGTCTTGATGGTTATCAAATGAAGTTTATTGGTAGACCTAAGAATTTTGGATTTTCTATCTACCTAAACCAAATCACCTCTATATTACAGGATAATCCCTCAAGATTAAACCATTTCATTTTCCAAAGGCTCAAACTTTTATCATAAAAAGAGGAAGATGGTGTGTATTCTTACTTTAGTGTTTTACATGGAATGAGGTGGGTTAAAAATATAGCTATGTAAACCCCTTTATATATCATGAACTAGGAACTTGATTACCTAATCTAAGCATTGGATTATGGTTGCATAATAATTTAAGAAATGATGACTTGTTAGTGGCACTAGAACCCCATTGTACTAAGCATACTTTAATGTTGCAAATTGATACTCTTGGAGAACCACCTTGGATTTGAGGATAATTTTTTAATATGACAACACAAAGACTTTCAACCCCTTAATTATGAGAACCTTGATATGACATATGAATGAAAGAAGGATACTATAGATGTATTGAACCACAATATAAATTGTATACCAATTGGAAGGAAACTATCAATTAATTTGATAATGTGGTTGAGATCGAGTTATGAGATAAATCCTAGGTAGAATGTCTTAATGCCTTACTAATGACCATTAAGGATGGGTTTAGACTGAATTTGAAGTACAAATAAACTAGCTAGTCTATTAAATAGACTGTCATAAGAATGCGGGGTTTGCGCCATAAGGTAAACAAATTTAGAAGAATAAGAATATTATTAATAATATTATTAATGGGAATATGTTTTCATATAATTGGCTAATGGATATAGTGTTACCAACCTTCTTAAGTAGTATTTGGGCAATGTTTATAACTTAAAACAATTTTATAAATACTATTGGATGTCCTTCAAGAGAAATCCATCAACCCCTTGAGTACAAGAACCTCAATATTGAATCTAATAGGTAAATTTCGAATGGAAGTGTTTTCCTATGGGTTTGTGAGAATCAAGGTAATTTCATGTTGAGTGATAATCCTAGCCCCTGTGAAGATTAAGACTTGTTAAAATGAACCTTGGGATGTTCTTGAGCTAGTCTATGAATTATAATGGGTGGTTAAATTATATACCTATTAATGTTTTCCTAATTGTGGATAAGCATTAATGATGGAAGAGAAATATCAATGAAACCTTGATTATGGGGAAACTTGTGTGTTCGTCCTTTGAGAGACCTTTTAAGGAGAACTACGTGAGACTTCAATCCATTAGGAAGTAGAAACGTAGGTGGTCTTTGGGTGAAGTATGTCCTTGTGACCTCAAGTCCGGAGGGGGGTCTAGGGGAATAGCTCCCAGATGTTGGGATTGTTCCTACATGGTTTGACCTTTCCTCCTCCATAAGCTTCAGTTTGAGGCTAAAATGGGTATCAAATTGGTATGATCAAGCTAAGGGAATTTAATAACTTATATATTTAATACATAATAGGTTTTTATTAAAGAGAATGAAGTAAGGGATTTAACTATTTTATAATGGGTAGTTGATTATACATATATGATGGTTAAAGTCCATCTCGTGTTGGTTCCATGTATCTCTTGTGTTTCTATGTAATTCAACTCCATATCTATGTGTTTATGTATAGGCTCGTGCATCTGTGGATTGAGATTATGATTCATGTTATGTATGATCCACCCAAGAGTAAACCTCTAGGATATTTGAGCAGTGACAGGCAGTCATTGGACCATGCCAATGATTAATGTCTGGTCTACTACTAGGGATTAGTCAGCATTCACCTAGTTCACGAAGGTGAAGGTAGCAGGCTACCCTAGTTATGATACAGTCATAGCGGTTGCATGGGTAGGGACCCATCCGTGTGGGTAACAGTAATCTGGGGCTAATCGTGTATTGAGAAGATTCATTGGCTATCACTGATAAGCATGAAAGGGATCGATGCCAAGTGTTACCTAGGATTCTAAAGAAGCTAGCTGACAATACCACTAAGGTCACAAGGTGGTATATGTCGGGAACTACTCTTCTTACATGGAAAGACTTGTCATCGATGGCCTATAGGTGATTGAAGTCAAAATCCATCAAGTTTGTTAGGTTCACTTCTTGTTGAGAGAGAGAGGTGTTAGAGAGAGAGAACTAGAGAGGGAAGGAGGAAGGTAGAGAGATTGAGAGAGGTAAATAGGGAGGGATAGGTAGGTAGAGAGAAGTAGAGAGGGAAGGAGAGATGGAGGGAGAGGTAGGGAGTGAGAGAGGTGAGAGATAGAGAGATAGGGAGGAGTGAGGGATAGGTAGGTAGAGAGAAGTAGAGAGGGAAGGAGATATAGAGGGAGAGAGAGGGAAGGATAGAGTGAGGAAGAGAGTAAGAGTTATAAGGGGGAGGGAGAGAGTGAGAGGAAATAGGAGAGAGAGAGAGACAGAGATGGAGATGGAGATGGAGATGGAGGTGGAGGTGGAGATGGAGATAGATACATAGACAAATATATAGAGAGAGAGAGGTGTTAGAGAGAGAAGGGGAAGGGAATGAGGAAGGTAGAGAGATTGAGAGAGGTAAATAGAGAGGGATAGGTAGGTAGAGAGAACTAGGGAGGGAAGGAGAGATGGAGGGAGAGGTATGGATGGAGAGAGGTGAGAGATAGAAAGAGATGGAGGAGATATGGAGGGAGAGGTATGGATGGAGAGAGGTGAGAGATAGAAAGAGATGGAGGAGGGATGGATAGGTAGGTAGAGAGATAGGGAAGGAGATATAGAGGGAGAGACAGGGAAGGAGAGAGTGAAGAAGAGAGTAAGAGTTAAATACAGGGAGGGAGAGAGTGAGAGGAAATAGGGGGGGAGAGAGAGAGGAGATAGGGAAAGTTAGAGAGGAAAGGAGGGAGGGAGGGAGGGAGAAAGAGATAGAGAGAGGAAAGATAGAGAGAAGTAGAGAGAGAAGTAGAGAGTGAGAGAAAGAGGGGAGAGAGAGAGAGAGTAGGGAGGAGGGAGGTAGGGGAAGAGAGTGTCACGTCTCTAACTATGATGCTACTTGCTTTTGATTTATGTGGATTTGATATATGACTAAATGTGTGTGGTAGAATAAATAATAAATAATATGGTGTTTTGAGAGATGAAATAAGAAAATGTTTGTTTGATTTTGAAAAAAGTTGAAATGTATTGAATTTAATTTTAATTCGAAAGTAATGCAAAATAGAAAATTATTATTTAGATTAATGAATTATATTGCTTTGATTTATATTTTACCTAGATACTAATCTATCAATGGGTGCCTAAGGTTATTTGAGATGCAAGATTGTTGAAGACCAAGGGTGTGGCTAAGGTAGAAGAGGTTAGCTTCTTGGCAGGGTAAAGAAGGAACGGTTCTATCACACACACACAAGCACTTAGTATCATGTAGATGCATTTAGTATTTAATTTAGTTAATTTTGTATATTGTGTGTACTTTAAAATGTTTAATTAAATTAATTTGTAGTGAAATAAAAGTGCAAAGAAATAAAAGAATTAAATAAAAGTGCAGTGCTCCTTCTATAGGAGCCGTCAGCCTCCTAAAGGCCCAAACATGCTTATTAATATTTTAGTTTCCTTTAAAATGTTGCTTGACTGTGTTTGGTATTTTTTGAGGTTGTGAATGCATATATATATATAAATAATTTTGGGTTTATAATTATTTCTTCTTCTTTTTTAATGATAATTATCTGAATATATATGTATATATATATATATATATATATATATATGTAAAAGAAAGATCACTTTCCATAATGAATTTAATACTTACAAGTTACAGCTAATTTAGAAAGTACTATTTTCGAGTACAAAATATATCTCTATATTTGAATTGGGAGTTGATTAGTAGATTATGCAAATGAAAAGAAATATAAATAAATATACAATATGTAGGAGAGAAATTTTTTAAATTCGAAAAGAATAGATATTAAAATCTGATTTGGAATGATAATTTTTTTTTTTTAATTGATATATTTCTGAATATATGTATTAAGTCACAGGCCTTGTTTAGAGCGCAGTCTCATGTTCGAGACTCACCCACCACATGCAGGTACAAAAGGAGGACCAAGGCTGAAGGAGGCTTGCACAATGCACGAAGGCTAGTCACAGTACATTGGGCTCGTTGCAGCAAAGGGTGTGAATGAATGGTGATGTTTAGCTCACACACCTGGCCCCGCAGTAGGTGCAGTATGTTGTCGCTGACGCTGAAAGGAGGTCGAGGCTCTGGTGAAGAGGGAGCAGTAGAGGTGGCATGTATAAGAGGAGGTAAGAATGGAGAAATAAGGAGATTCCATGGAGTGATAAGGTGATGGATCGACCAAAGGTCAGGCGGAGCCAGCAGAAGGAAGTAGAAGTGGAGAGATAAGGTATGATAAGGCTAGTGGAGTGATAAGGTGTGGTGGAGCGATAAGGAGAGGAGAAGGAGGAAAGATGTGGTTGGAGTAGAGATTAGAAGGAGAGGAGGATGCGGGTGGGTGAATTTGTGGAGAGATAAGGAGGTTGTGGAGAGATAAGGGAGGATAGAGAGATAAGGAGCTTGCGAAGAGATAAGGTTGGAGTAGAGAAGAATGAAAGAGAAGGACAAAGAAGGTGCAGATGCGGAGGAACGCTGGAGTGACAAGGTGGTCATGGTCAGGTGTTCGAATCAGGAGCTAGACGCACAATCAGCTCACCCATCGACGACTGTTGAAGAGAGTTGTTGGAGAACCATGACACAAAAAAGGCCCATAGTGGAAATCAAGGAAAAATGATGGGGATGAGGGCCCCTAAGAAATGTGGCCTCACTAGTTCATAGCTCTAGTCAAAAGTGCTTACGGATCAAATATATATATATACACATGTGTTTACGTGAATGGGAAAGTCTTACTCTTTAAAATGTATACATTCTACTTGGAAGGATTTTCTTCAAATTTATACAAATTTGTTATTTTTAGTTTATATCATTTAAATTGGAAACGGAGTATTGCATACTTTGCAATGTAGAATTTATTTCTTATGAATTAATCTCTTATGCAATCAATTAACGAACTTTAGAAATATAATGTGTTTTCCAAAAGAATGCTTTAATTAGTGAATGTCTGAATTGTATACAACTTGTGAGAACTATCCATTATTTATTCTTTTTATGAGAAACTTCCGAGATAGGATGCCAAATGTGGGATCCCAGAGATGGTAGTTAGCCTTTTCTTAAACTACCATTTATATTTGAATACTTGGCCAACCTAATGTACCAGTGAAATAGATGGATAAAAAACCTATAATTTTATATTATATATGTCTCTGCCACATCCTACATGCAATAAATATGTTATTCTAGTATAGGAATGCATATAGGTATCAGGCATGCATCGAGATTTCCCTCTTGCTTTACTATTCCAGGTTTCTAGGCTCCTCGTGCAGGGTCAGGGATTTCTTTGAGTTAGGAAGAAACCCGAGGAAGTCATGTACTTCATGGCTGGGCGGAAAATGCGCCTTAACCTCACTCTTGGCCTCAACTTGCAAAAGACCAGTGGTGTCCTGGCGGTTGAGGATCAGAGGTTCTTTATGCTATGGATGTACTTTTTGTATTTACTTTGTATGGCTTGCAAAGCCAATTTGTAAAATGTAACTTTACTTCATGGATGTAATTATTGATGTGAACTTATATATATGTAACATTGAAACAAATGTATTGTAGCACCCTCTTGGTGTATGTAAATGTAACTTATTAATAAACTTTCCTTTGAGCATTTATGGATACTTAATGTTAAACATGTATCACTTTTTCCTTTCTTGGAATGTGCAATGCTCTTGGAAACATTATGTTTAGTATGTGAGTTTTTTCAAGATTTGCATTTTGGTATCAAAGCCCTAGGTTCAACACTCGGGCCTTGAGTCCTCTGCGCTATAGGTGGCAATGTGAACCTATTTGATGACCTATAGTTCTAGGTGCATTGAGTGATTTGGCACCTTATTTTGGGTTGAAGATTCCTTTGATGGGATGGAATCTCAATGATTCTTGGATGGTTCAGTTAGGAACCAAGAAGAAGAGTAGACATTGTATAACTATATTAGTTGAGGGTGCTCCTCGCTTTAGTTGCACTTTTCATAAGAATCCCCAGTAATAATTATTTCATGGTTGAAACAAGGATTAGAGATTGTTTCTTTAAAAAGAGAATGTTGAGGTAATTTGATGTATATATCGAAGCCAAGATGGCTAAGACATGGTGACAACCCGTGAAGTGGTGATGTAGGAATAGAGAAATATTGTGAGAAAGAGATCTCTCAGAGGACATAAAGGGTGAATGCGTTTACTACAAAAGGGGTAAGTTACAATATTTCTTGAGGCAAAAATAAAAATGTTATGACAAGTAGAAAAAGACAATTACCTACAACCAATAATGGTTTAAACTTTAGATGATCCTTTAAGGAAGAAGAGAATCCAAGATGGATGCTTTAAGGGCGAGAATGTTTGTAATGATAATGGAATTAGACTATGAGATAAGTTGATTTCAAGCAATGCCTTTTATTTTCCTAATCAGGATGTGTGTATGAATCCATGTGATCTTTGGAGAATGCAAGTTAAGTTGCCTTAAGGGTCTTTGATATGGACCTAGGACAAAATTTATTTAGATAAGTTATCATGATTGGCCTTATTGACAAGGTAGGAGTTATTGATATTGTGGAATCTTATGAGTCATATATTCTAGATTTATATTAATAATATTTAAAATTATGCACTTTGCATATATTATGTGAGTAATGCACTTATGATTGTTTTATATATTTGGTGGGAGTAATGCACTCAAGTTTGTTTCCATGTTGTGCTAGATATTGTATACATACCTTGTGCGAGTAACACACTTGAATAATTATTGTTTTCACCTCACGTATACGTGTGTAGCATGCTTAAGTAAAATTATTATCTTCATGTGAGTGATGCACCTTGAGGTTGTACTCATACCTTGTACGAATGAGAACTTTATGTAATTATTGTGTGAGTGTCACAATAATGCATTATCCATATGAGTGTTGTATCCCTCTAAGTGGCAATTAGTAATCTCTCTTTGTTGTGAGAGTGAGGTGTTTAGATATCTTGGATTGAGGATGTGTGCTAGTGTATGACTATGTGTGGCATTGCATGGTGATTGTGATTTCCCTTAATGGGATGCAACTGTTATTATATGGCATCTGCGGTGATGTTGGTTTGGGTAAGTAGAAAGGGTCTCATGTTTTGTGTGACTGGATTCCTAGATGACTCATCATTTGCCATGATTGAATTTGTTCTCTTACTTACCTCAGATTTTGGAAATGTAGGTATAGTTTAGTATTGTACTCCCTCTCTTGTGACTAGAGTTAGTCACATAGTACATATGTTATGTAACTTGTGAAATTTGATATCTTATTCTATTTTTTTATTGACTTTGATTTATTTACTATGTTGTCAAGGCCAACATTGAATTTTTATTTGTGTTTATGAGAAGGTATAGCCATCAAATTTTTGATACTTATTGATCTTGTGAACTTCATGGTCATGTATAAATTATTGTTGAAATTGTGTGTATTTTATGCCTCATTGTTGAAATAGAATTTTTATTTCCTTTGGTTTTGATTCACTTTCTTAACGGTGGCTATGCTTGAGTGTTTTTAACTATTGGTCAAGTTTTATGATGTTTTCTATCATGTCCATAAAGGAATTCCGATAGATTGTATGAGGGAGTAGAATATGGAGAATGTACTAGTTCTTGGTGTGTATGTTGTAGAATTATGAAGATTGAAATTCCTTGATTCATTGTTAAATGCAAGTGATTATTGCGTGAAATATCGAGAAAATTCTAAAATAGTTGGTGTTGCTATGGATCAATTGATGTGGGTATCTTGCTGATTATTATTAGAGTGGTCGTCATGTCCAAATAGTAAAAAGAATGTGAAATGGAATTTGAAAATATGCTTAAATGTTGTTCCCTTATTATTTATGTCCACGTGATATGTGAGAACTCATTTTGAATATGATGAAATAGCAGGTAATTGTAGAAAGAATGTTAGTTGAGAAAGCAAAGTAGTTGTGTAATAGACTTCAGTTAAAGTGGATAAACAGAGAAATGAGGATAACAAACTCTAAAAGATAAACATAATAAAAGGAATAAGTGATAGAAGACAAGGAAAAGATAGATAAGAAAGCAAAGGAAATAAGAACTCGTGTGAATACAAGTCAGATGTGAGATAGAAGAGTGTTAGGTGCTAGTGTATTATAGGAGGATAAGGTAACAAGATTCAAATAATACAAGAATTGTAATTGGAAGGAAATGGATTAGAGTTTAGTTTTGGTAAAAATGTAAAATGGTAGTGTGTAGTAAGACGGGATGTTGCAAAGGAAGAAGTGGTAATTGAAAATTGACTTGTTGGGTTGTACTTAGAATGATAATCAGGAATGTATGAGAAGGTGGATGTTGCAAGAGTTGCAAATGATAGAAATTAGAGAGATGTTGTAAGTTGTGAAAAAGGTAAAATATTGGGAACATGAGTTGCTAAATTAGAGTTAGATACTTTAGAATGGATAAGGGAATAGGAAAAAAATTCCTCATGACTGTATGCAGGATAGGATGTGGAATTTTGTAGTAACACAAAATTGAGAAGGGGGAATGAAAGACTAAAATGGTTGAGATAATAATGCTAGAAGTTGAAGGTGAGAAGAAATATTTGAGATAAGAAGCAGATTTGTGAGGAAATGGAAGGAAGAGATAAGGTTGAAGGAGTTGACTGGAGTAACATATAGAGTGTATTGCTAGTAATTGAAGAAAAGTGTAACAGAACTGTAAAGGGATAAGGAAATTTATTAGATGGTAATTTAAGTTAGAATGAACCAATTATTGGTAATGGAAGTAAAATTAGAAGGATAGAGAAGGACGAGTATAGATTGATTGAGGAAAATATATTATAGTGAGATGGAAGAAAGGATGGGAGGATACTTGAAAGAGATGACTAAAAGAGATTATGATTCTAAATAAGAAGAAGGTATAGACTATAATTCAAGTTCAAATTGAGGCAATGGAACATAAATAAGAGATAGTGTGATAGATGAAGAAATAGATGTGGATAATGATAGGAATGAGAGAAGTACCCAGAAGGTACAAGTGTATATGCTCAAAAAGTTCAAATCACATTTATCAAAGGAAAAATGGTTAGCAAGTGACCTAATCTCAGAGGATCTATGTGCACGATGGTTGGTTTTTACCTAGTTGGTGCATGTTGGAGATTTGTTTACTGTTTTGAGATCTCAACCTAGTGTCAATTAGGAGGACTGATCTTTTGAGAATATGTTGTGTTTTGCCAAAATTATGATACTTGATTTATGCTTGTATGTGCCTATGATGGACTATGATTTAGGCCTCGTCTTGTGGGCACCAAAAGTGTGATTAATTTCTTATGCTTGAATGTTGTGATGTCATTATCTTATGCTTTGTAAAATGAGCCATATGTCACTTGGATGTAATTGGATGGTAGTTATACCATGTGTTGTTATATGCATAAATATAAGATGTACCGTCAATGTGGTGCGTATGATTGGCATACTTTACAATTTTAGGAATGGTGCTAGTGGAGCCCATCAGGATTTTGGAGAGGTGCATCATTAAGTTGCAGAACCACACTGTTGTGCAGTATAGAGTCTAGTGGGACTAGTATTCGATGGAAAGTGCCACCTGGGAGAATTCAGTGGATATTGATAGATCTTTTCCACATTTGATATTCTAGCATACCTTTTAATTCCTACATATTATGACTTATGATACACTAAATGTTTAAGACTCTGTTATGTTGATGTTTTGTAATTTGACATTGAGACGATGTCTCTTCCAAATGGGGAAGGATGTCACGTCTTTGACTATGATGTTGCTTGATTTTGATTTATGTGGATTTGATATATGACTAAATGTGTGTGGTAGAATAAATAATATGGTGTTTTGAGAGATGAAATAAGAAAATATTTGTTTAATTTTGAAAAAAGTAGAAATGTATTGAATTTAGTTTTAATTTGAAAGTGATGCAAAATAGAAAATTGTTATTTAGATTAATGAAGTATATTGCTTTGATTTATATTTTACCTAGATACTAATCTATTAATGGGTTCCTGAGGTTATTTGAGTTGCAGGATTGTCAAAGACCAAGGGTGTGGCTAAGGTAGAAGAGGTTAGCTTCCTGGCAGGGTAAAGAAGGAACGGTTCTCTCGCACACACACAAGCACTTAGTATCATGTAAATGCATTTAGTAATTAATTTAGTTAATTGTTTATATTTCTTGTACTTTAAAATTTTTAATTAAATTAATTTGTAGTGAAATAAAAGTGCAAAGAAATAAAAGAATTAAATATAATTAAAGATTTGATTTTGCAATTAAATGATAACTCTTTGTTATTTAGGATAATTATTTTATTTGCAATTAAGTGATATTTATTTATTGTTTATTGAGGATAAATATTTCATTTGTAATTAAATGGCATTTCTTATTATTGTTGAGGATAAATATGATGCATGAAAATAAATCTTGTTTTATTATTTTAAAAATTAGGTTATTAGAAAACTAAAAGGCAAATCTTTAAAAGAGGGGAAAATCAATAACAGAAGCACACAATAGTTTTTCTTGATCTTTTATTTTTCTCTGCAAAAAGAATAACTGAAAATAGGTGTCGGGGAGAGGGTTTCTCAAGCACGGTAAATTAAAAATGGTGGAAAGAAGGGGAGAAAAACAATACAGGGAAAAACAAGAAGAAGAGGAAAATTTATAGAAAGTGATTTCCAGTAGATCAAGAATGGGGAAAGAGAGGAAACAAGAAAACAAAATTCAAACGGAAAGCGATTTTCAGGTTTTCAATTCTTTTCCAATGCATTTCAATTACAAAATCTGTAGAAAGATGATTGCTTGTGGAAAGATTTAATCCTCCCTTGAAACCCTTTTGAATGACAATTGCAAATTTGGCTTAGTGTTTTAATGTTCTATTTACTGTAAGTGATTTAGCATCATGGTTGTACAATTTATATTTTTCCTATTCTTTTTATATAAAACTATATATATTTATATATTTACATATATATAATATTGTATATGTATTTGTACCCTGTTGTTGTAAATTTTAGAATTGAATTTCAAACGTATTGTGCCAAGATTGCAAATTACCTTTCAAATTAAATTTAAAATTCTTGAATGTAATAATATTACATAGTTACATATATATAGAATTGTATATATATATGTAAACATATAATATTATTATTATTATTTGGATAGATTGAAAAGAAATAAATTTTGAACCAATTTCATTGAATTGATGTGTAATTAGAGAGGGAGGAATTTTATTTTGAAGGACTAGGCCTCCCCAGCCACGCACCCCCTATGAGAAAGGTTGCTTTTTGGAGGTAGTGTCCTCCACAGGTCGTGGCCTGTGGAGAGGGCGTTGCCCTCCACAGGCAACACTCCTTCTATAGGAGTCATCGGCCTCCTAAAGGCCCAAACATGCTTATTAATATTTTAGTTTCCTTTAGAATGTTGCTTGACTGCGTTTGGTATTTTCTGAGGTTGCAAATGCATATATATGTATATATATATATATTTATTTATATATACATATATAATTAAACAATTCTAGGTTTATATTTTTTTAATTTTTTAAATGATAATTATCTGAATATATATATATGTATATGCATATATATATATATATATGCATATATATATATATGTATATGCATATATATATATATATATATATATATATATATATATATATATATATGTATGTATGTATATATATATGTATGTATATATATATGTATGTATATATGCATCTATGTAAAAGCAAGATCACTTTCCAAAATGAATTTAATACTTACAAGTTACAACTAATTTAGAAAGTACTCTTTTCGAGTACAAAATATATCTTTCTATTTGAATTGGGAGTTGATTAGTAGATTATGCAAATGAAAAGAAATATAAATACATATACAATATATAGGAGATAAACTTTTTTAAATTCAAAAAGAATAGATATTAAAATCTGATCTGGAATGATAAATATTTATATTTTAAATTGATATATTTCTACATTAGATTGATTTATTTATGAATATATGTATAAATATGTAAATGTATATATATATATACACATGCGTTTACGTGAATGGGAAAGTCTTACTCTTTAAAATGTATACATTCTACTTGGAAGGATTTCCTTCAAATTTATACAAATATGTTATTTTTAGTCTAAATCATTAAAATTGGACATGAAGTATTGGATACTATGCAAGCAAGTAGAAAAGAGAACATGTGCATATTATTGCTTTTATCCGTTGGTGTGTAGTGGTTGGACTATGATGAGTTCATTGTGAAATGTAAAACTAGATGTAGAATTTATTTCTTGTGAATTAATCTCTTATGCAATCAATTAACAAACTTTGGAAATATAATATGTTTTCCAAAAGAATGCTTGAATTAGTGAATGTTTGAACTGTATGAAACTTGTGAGAACTATGCATTATTTACTCTTTTTATGATAAACTTCCAGGATAGGATGATGAATGTGGGCTCCTAGAGATGGTAGTTAACCTTTTCTTAAACTACCATTTATATTTGAATGCTTGGCCAAGCTAATGTACTAGTGAAATAGATGGATAAAAGCCTAGAATTTTATGTTATATATGTCTTTGCCACATCCTGCATGCAAAATATATGTTGTTCTAGTATAGGAATGCATATAGGCATCAGGCATGCATCGAGAGTTCCCTCATGCTTTATTGTTCCAGGTTGCTAGGATCCTCATGCAGGATCGGGGATTTCTTCGAGTTAGGAAGAAACTCGAGGAAGTCATGTACTTCATAGTTGGGCGGAAAAAGGTGCCTTAACCTCACTCTTGGCCTTAGCTTACGAAAGAACAGTGGTGTCATGGCGGTTGAGAATCAAAGGTTCTTTATGCTATGGATGTACTTTTTGTATTACTTTGTATGGCTTGCAAAGCCAATTTGTAAAATGTAACTTTACTTCATGGATGTAATTATTGATGTGAACTTATATATATGTAACATTGAAACAAATATATTGTAGCACCCTCTTGGTGTATGTAAATGTAATTTATTAATAAACTTTCCCTTGAGCATTTATGGATACTTAATGTTAAACATGTATCACTTTTTCTTTTCTTGGAATATGCACTACTCTTGGAAACACTATGTTTAGTATGTGAGTTTTTTTTAGCTTTATAGAGAGAGAGAGAGAGAGGGATAAGTAGCGAGAGAGGTTAGGATAAATATAGGTAAATTGAATGGATGAGATAGATAAGGTTAGAGAGGAAAGGATGGAGGGAGGGAGAAAGAGATAGAGAGAGGAAAGATAGAGATAAGTAGAGAGGGAAGTAGAAAGTGAGAGAAAGAGGGGAGAGAGGAAGAGAGAGTTGGGGGAGAGAGAGAGAGAGAGATGGTAGATAGAGAGAGAGAGAGAGGAGAGATAAAAGAGGGGGAGGGAGGGAGAGAGCAAGAGAGAGGGGGGTAGGGAGAGGTAGAGAGAGTTGAGAGGATCTTCAAGTATCTTAAGGGTATTATAGATTATGGGTTATGGTATCCTAAGGGTAATTATTTCACTCTTATAGGTCATATATATGTAGATTGAGGTGGTTGTGTTGATGATAGAAAGATCACAAGTGGAAGTGCATTCTTTCTATGTGGGTATCTTGTATCTTGGTTGAGCAAAAAGCAAGCTTCTATTTCATTATCTATAGTTGAGGTGGAGTATATTATAGTAGTTTCCTATTCACACAAGTCCTATGGATGAAGAAAACATTCAAGTATATTAAGGTAGAGTATGAGAATCCTATTTCTATCTTTTGTGACAACACGAGTTATATTAACATCTCTAAAATCCAATTATGCACTCTAGGACTAAACTTATTCCTATTAAGTTATTTTCTGAGAGAACAAGTTAGTAGGTTGGTATCAATCATTCATGTCAAAGGGGGAGTAGTAAGTTTGGGGGAGCACTATTGGTTTCAATTTTTTAGGTTGGTATCAATCATTCATGTGAAAGGGGGAGTAGTAAATTAGGGGGAGCAGTATTGGTTTCATAACAATTCATGTTTTAGGAGACATTGCTTGGAGAAATTTGGTTTTTGTTTCAGGAGGTGTTGCTATCAATGACAAAGGGGGAGATTTTGGAAATTTTGTCATTGATGTCAAAGGATTACAACTACTTGCTTACATCATGAGACACCTATTTGCTTTCCTAGTTTCTTGTTTACTCTGTCAGCATATTCGTTTCAAGTGCCAAGTCATACTTTAATGTCATGGGGTTAGAAAATTCATTTTTTCTATGTCATGTCATTAGTTGAATTGTCAAAAGGGTCGACTCATCAGATTTTTGATGATCAAAAGGTTGTGAGATTTATTTTGGGCTCCATCTGCAAATAGTGCAAACTTGTCTAATTATTCACTCGGCAGCTTGTCCAATTCACCACTCCTATTGACTTTATGGTAGGCAACTCTTATATGGTCAATGTAAATTGTAACGCCTATGTTTAGTTATGACGGCTTTATTTTAGAATATTTCTATTCATCTTTCCTTCATCTCTTGTGTTAGTATTTTTGAGTATGGCTTACACTTTATACATGTTTATTCTTGAGTCAGTTCACAATGCATCAATTATGTTCTAGGAGGCTCATGGTATCATGTATGTTTATAGCCATTATTTACCATGGCTTGGGCAGATTAATGTGTTGAAGCTACATAGTTTTTTTTTGTTATTTGAATTCATGGTATTAAGGATATAGTAGACCATATTTTATTTGTACTCAGATTTTTTTTTAAACAAGATATTACTTTAGGGGCGACCACCATTATGTGACATTTTTGAAGGTGTATGAAAAATAAAGTTGAGCAGATTAAAAAATTGATGGTGTTACTCTTGGTTGTGAAGAGTCATCAATGCATAATTTTTTATCATTGTTTTAGTTAACACCTTGAAATCTTTGTGTGTGGTTTGAGTTGTCTGGTTGAGACATTTTTTGGAATAAGGAAGTCGCGTTTCATAAGAGGATTTGTGTGGTGTGTATGTGTTTCATCGGGTGTGAATTAAAAGGTTCATGTTTTTTTGTTGGATGTTGCATTAAAGTGTTTGCTTTGAGCTTGTGAGGGTCCTCATTAATTTTAATCACCTTCATTTTCGTTCATACCATGAACACTGGCCAAGTTCAGGGGAGTACTTTTGGGAGAAAAGAAGCATGGATCGATTTGCATAGTTGTGTGTGCGCGTTGATTTGAAAATATTGTGAAAGGCATGTCTCTGGTGGAATTCGTTGTCATATCAGTGCCTTTGATTCTATATTGTCCTTAGAAAATGAGTTGAGATTATTGCTAGAATGTATGCAAGTTGTAGGAAATGTTTGGGATCTATAATAAAAGTTCATGTGTGTTACCATTGTTGAAGAGGACGTGGTATTTTTTAATTTGGTTACTATCATATTAGTGTGGTTTGTATAAAGTGAGTTTTGGGAATTTGTTTGAGCCTTTTGAGGAGTTTTAAAAATTTGAGAAGTCTTTGACTAAGGCGCTTAGAATACTATTTATCTTTGAGTGTAGCCACTCACTGCTTTGAAGTTTCTATAATTTAGTATCGATCTGAACAAGAATATCAGAATATGGAGTTGAGATTTTGAGCATAATGTTCTCAATTCTTGAACAATGTTTTTGAAAGGATGTGTTTTGAATCAAGGATTTTAGGTATTGAAGTTGGAGCTTCAATAGTTTGGATTTGGTGCTTCAGCATCTTGGAGTTGGTGCTTCAAGAAGGGTTGGTGCTCTTAGTGAGTTGGTGCTCACTTATATAACTTAGGTTGGTGCTCATTGTTGTTAATGAAAGCATAGTTATGTCATGGTTTTTTAGCCGAAAGGGTTTTCCATGTGAAATTTAGTGTTATTCATATTTGATGGTTGCTCTTACTATTTTATTTTTGATTCTCATGGTTTATGTTTAAAAGTTTTGAAAATACTAATTCACCTCCCCTCCCAATATTTTTTGTGTGCTCTTCACAAATATTCTTTATGGTCATTGAATGTCATCATCTAGTGAATTTTTGTAGAAGTTTGAGTTTGTATATGTTCATGTCATATTATATCCAAATCAAATGTAAATGAAAAGAAGTTCAAAAATTAATTATCAGATTTATGCATGCATTTCATTATGAAGTTTGTTATTATAATAGCAAAGTAATGAGTTAGTTTGATAAAATGGAACATATATCAAATTAAAAAATCAAGCAAAAAATCTCAAATCAAAACTCATATCGGGGTAGGCCATTACAATGGTATCAAAGTTGGTGATCTTGCTAGCCTATTGGTTAAGCTAACACTTGTGCAAATTCTTAGTTGCATGATAAATTTTTAGTCACTTCATATCTCTTGCATGTTGGTGACCAACACCTGCATGTCATTTATTATTTTTCTTTGATAGTTATTAGAAGTGAAAGGGTAAGATGACTACAAAGAAGTCTATATTTGAGTTGATACAAGAATAGACTATGCTAATGAGGGATCCTGACATTAAAAAGACATACTCAAGGATTGTTTCAAAATCTAAATGTGTGGATGGGAAGGCCGCCTTGACATATGAGGGATGTGTGATAGAGCCCCAAAACGGTCCTTTAGACTTACATGTAACTAGTGATGATGAGAATTGGTTTAATAAAAATGGAAAAACAACAGCCTTGAATCCTAATTTGAATCCATCCAGAGATTATTCTAAGACTAATGACTCCATAAAAGATTTTAATAAAGCTAATGGGCATGGTGAGTTTACTAATACCCCTTTAGAAGAAGAGAATTTTGAGGGATACATTACAAAGTGTCAAGGTGACTCTATAATGGTGCATGCAACTATTCATGTTGAGGATGTGTGCATTATAGAAGATCTATCACAAGGAGAATGTATGACAAGAACCTGGGATGACCTTTTAGGCAGGCATGTGGCTACCATTGATGAGATAGTGCATGAGGAAAATGACATAACAACAGCCTTGAGTGCTTCTCTTGAGCTATCCAATGCAGTTTTTGACACTAGCAAAAATTGACAGTGTTGAGATCATTCATACACCTTCAAATGATGGGCTTAGTGAACGTAAAAGTGATGAAGTTTACAAAGAATCTGAAATAGGTGAAGCTATAATGATTATAGATATGATGAATTAGTTGGTTTTGGTTTGAACTTTCAAACTAAGGCTTTGGAAAGAGACTCAACTCCACTATCAATTCATCATTATCCAGTATTACATGTTAGTTCGATATTGTGGGATTACAAGTTCTAGTTATGTAGGATACAACAATATGCTCAGTTGGTTGTCATTATCGTTTACTCTACCAATCTCTTCATCGAAGGGAAGGGCCATCTATCAAATAATAGATATGCAAGGGACTGCATTAAGATTCTTTGGTTGGCAGAAAATCACTTGAGTGATGCTTCTCCTCCACAACAGGCAACAGAAGAACCAAGATTTAAAAGGAAGGATCCTGGACTGTCTTACAACTATTTGTTCTAAATTTCATTGAGCTATGTATGTAAATGTATGCATTTGTGTATTGATGTAACTTATGATTTATTGTAATGAAATGGAATCCATGTTGTGTTATGTTATTCATCTTTGTTCGTATATTATCAATGAAGAAAAGGAAAAAAATTACTGCAATGACTTGTTACATAGTTTATTTACTTGTAAGATAAAAAAATTAAAAAAATTTACTTCAATAAGGGTTGTTATGTTACATGTGATATCAGAGCTACCAAGTTTAGCTTTGGAACATATGAGCTCATCATTCTTTTCATCCAATGCTATCTAATGTTGTGAATTCTTGTGCCAAGATGGTGCATCTTAGATTAACGGCTCGTAAGTTAGTAATAAAGAACGAGCACTACTTGAAGGCCAAGAAGGAAAGGGAAGCCATTGTTAGAACGATTGAGGGAACCAACTACAACAATTCCATTTGGTTGAGTGACACTAAAACCTTTAGTCACGTACTTTCTTGAATCAGTGATATGAAAGAGAAAGATGAAGATGGAGGCTATGTACAACCACCTACCAACCATCTCACCAAAAAAGTTTGAATCATTACCACTTTCCAGGGATATGCCTTCAGAAGAAAGTGTTAGTCTGATATTCATCTTTAGGGATCCTAGAGCTCTTCCATTGGCTAAAGTAATAGTAATTCCTTCGAGTGACGAGTTTGAAGGATATGTACCAAGGACACCGCCAGATGAGAAATGGTCTCATGAACAAATATCTGCAAAAAGAGTAGAATACATTGTTGATGAACACCATATTGATATTGCTTCTCATATCTATGTATCAGATGATAAATTTGAAGGTTATTATCCTTTTTGGGATAGGTACGAACAAATGAGAGATGAACAAAAATATAGGTAACAACTATCTCATTCTATAGGTTATACTCCTTTAAGTTATGTGTCAAAGAGTGAATCTAAAGGATACTCTCCAGTTGACTATCTAAATAGTCGCTCCATGTAATCAAAGGATATTGAAATACTCATAAATGAATAAAATTATGTGTTTATCAATAAAGATCATGTGCTTAATCTTATGTGAAATTCTTTATGCACGTGTTAATGCCATTTTTAATATTTTCCATAAGATAGTTGGAAACATAATTTAGCCTAACATGGATAAACATTCAGGTAAACCAATCTTGTAAGGATGGCGATGACATGAACTAATCCAAGCGTAAATCAAGAGGTTGGACAAGGAACCACTGGAGTAGAGGCTAGGCTTGACCAAATCTTGGCAAGGTTGGCTAATCTTGAGCAAGAAAGAGTTATGGATAGGGTAGAAAATGAAGTACCCATTAATGAGCATGAAGGGGAAAACTCTTCCCATGGGCATAATGAAACCCATAATCATGAGAAGGAAAATAACCTACACCATTTGTTGAAAGGAATAAGAAGCTTATGGTTTCTGAACTTTCCAGGGACATGAGGAAGATTATTCCACCTAAGTTTGATCGTAGTGCTGGAGGTGATGAGGCTGAAGCGCGGCTTCTCCAAATGGAAAAGTATTTTGAAATATGAAACTATGATGAGGTTACTAAAGCCACATGGGGTGCATATTAGTTAGCAAGAGAAGCCTCTAACTAGTGGATGAACAAGAAGTTAGAACTAAATATTAACTCTTGCAAATTAACATGGGGGGAATTCATAGAGATTTTCTTTAAGAGATGGTTGCCACAACTATACTATGATAAAAAAACTCTCAGATTTCTAGGGTTTGAAACAAGGTAACATGACAGTCAATGAATATTGGGATAATTTTACCTAACTTATGCGCTATGTTCCCATATATCATAAGGATGAGCACTTCCACATTATAAAATTTATAATGGGACTTAATGGTCAGATCGGAGGGGAAGTAGATATGCATAGTCTAACAACAATGGATTTGGTATATGAGAAAGAAATTAAGTAGGAGAAAAAGCTTAGGGCTAATTCCACTCATCAAGAAAGAAAAGAGCAAAAGAAGGATGTGGAAGTTATTGACAAGATAGTTCCAAAGAAGGAGGAATCAATGCAAAATGTTTCAAGGAAAAAGGGGAAAAGGTTCTGCAATAATGGAAAAGAGTCTAGACAAGAGTGTAAAAAGAATAACTCTAGCATGGGAAATACCAACAAGGCTAATGGAAATATCAACAAGTCTGGAGAAACCATAGGGAAAAGAGGGTTGGCTACAAGATGTTTTATATGCAAAGGGGATCACTATGCTAGTGAGTGTCCCAATAAAAATTCTAGACCACAACCATATGGTAATCCATTACCCACCCAGTAGGCAATGTTTCAACAAAAGATACATGCAACTATGGATGATCATCAAGCTGAGTACAAAGTAACTCTAGTTGAAACGCTAGGTATTTTATTTGGCTTACCTAATTTTGTTCTTATTCATACCGATGCAACTGAGAATTTCATTTCACCTAGAGTAGCTAAACAATTATCTAGGAAGGTAGGACACAAGGCAATGTCTTGGAATGTAGAGTATGCAAACCAGACAAGAGAAAAGGTGGATCAATGTCTATTCGAGGCTAGGATAGAACTACCCAATTTTCTAATGAAGTAAACCTTTATGTCACACCTGTAGGATCATATGACATTATCCTAGGAATGAATTGATTGTGGAGGCATATGGCTAAGGTAGATTTCCATACAAAAACTATAGAAAGCCTAGATGATTTTGGAAATCAAGTAGAATTCCAAGGGATACCTAGAGAGGTTAGAATTTGACAAATTACGGTAACACAACTTATAAGAGCTAAGAAGAAAGGGTGTAAACTCTTCTCCATAAAGATTGAAGAATTTGGAAAGGATAGTGATGATTTGGAATTTCAAAGTATTCAAGGGTTAGAAGATGGTGAAATAGATGAAACTAACAAATCGGAAATGGATAAATATCCAATATTGAGAAAAAAATTAGATATGTTTCCAGATGAGTTACTAGGGTTGCCTCCGAAAAGAATATTTGATTTATCTATTGATATAATTTCAGGACCAGAACCTATTTCTAAGGTACCCTATAGGATGACAACCATTGAACTTATGGAACTTAAGGCACAATTGGATGAATTGTTGTCTAAAGGACTGATAAGACCAAGTGTTTCACCTTGGGGAGTGCTAGTCATATTTTTTAAAAAGAAGGATGGTACCTTGCGCTTGTGCATTGACTATCCTATGCTTAACTAGTCTATGATTAAGAACAAGTATTTGTTGCCACACATTGATGACCTTTTTGATCAAATGAGGGGAGTCGTTGTATTCTCTAAAATATATCTAAGATCTGGATATCACCAATTGAGGATTAATGATGAGGATATCTTTAAAACTACATTTAGATCCAAATATGGACACTATGAGTTCACCGTTTTACCTTATGGTTTAATAAATGCACCTACATCATTCATGAACCTAATGAATGGTGTATTTAGGGATTACTTTGACAAATTTGTACTAGTTTTTCTAGATGATATTATGATTTACTCTAGAAATAAGGAAGAACATTGCAAGCATTTAGAAATGGTCCTACAACGTCTAAGAGAACATAAGTTGTATGGTAAACTTTCTAAATGTACACTCTTCCAAAAGAAGGTACATTATCTAGGTCATGTGATTTCGGCAGAAGGAATTTTTGTAGACCTAACCAAGATCAAAGCAGTACTTGAGTGGCCTATGCCTAAGAATGTGTCAAAAGTAAGAAGTTTCATGGGTCTAGGAGGGTACTATAGGAAGTTTGTTGCAAAATTTTCTAAGATCTCTTTCCCAATTACTTCTTTACAAAAGAAAGGAAAGAAATTTGAATGGACTGAGAAGTGTCAAGAAGCTTTTGACCTACTCAAAGAAAAGTTAACCACCGCACCGATCTTAAAAGTACCAAATTTTGAGAGTAACTTTATAGTTATCACAGATGCATGCAGAGAAGGGTTAGGGGGTGTATTAATGCAAGATGGGAAAGTGATAGCTTACGAATCTAGAAATATTAAACCTTATGAGATGAATTATGCACCACATGATTTAGAATTGGTAGTTGTGGTTCATATTCTATAAATGTGGAAGCATTACCTATTAGGAAAACCATTTGAGATGAAAACTGACCATAATGGGTTAAGGTACCTTTTTACTCAACCTAATCTGAATGCTAGAAAGAGAAGGTGGTTAGAGCTAATAGCTGACTATGATTTTAATATTAGTTATATTAAAGGGAAGGAAAATTGAGTTGCCAACGCAGTAAGTCGAAGATGTCATATTGATTCCTTAGTAACAATCCAAACTGGCTGCAAAGGGAAAGTGTTGCAAAAATGCAATGAGGATGAGTACTAATTCCAATTCAAGCAATCACTCACTAGCAATCTGCAAGATTCTAGGTATGAAGGTTTTCATCTTGAACCGAATGGATTACTTAGATATAAAGGTAGAATGTATGTTCCTGATGGAAAGGAATTAAGAAATCTAGTATGAAAGGAAGTACATGAAGCACCTTACTTTGGAAATCTTGGAGTGACAAAAATGATGGCCAATGTAAAACCATTATACTTCTGGAAGGGAATGAAAGGAGATCCTACTAGTTTTGTCACTAGATGTCTTGAGTGTCAAAGGGTGAAAGCAAAGCATCATCATCCTGCAAGCATGTTATACCCCCACAACATACCAAAGGGGAAGTGTCAAGTCATAAGTATGGACTTTGCGTAATGATTTCCTTTATCAAGAAATAAGCACAATGCTATTCTTGTGATTGTAGATAATCTTACCAAAGTAGCACATTTTATACCTAGGAATCTAACTAATGGAGCACCTATCATAGCAAGAAAATTCATGCAAGAAGTGTTTAGGTTGTATGGAATTCCTAAAATGATTATCTCAAATAGGGATGCACAAGTCACTTCTAGGTTTTGGCAAACCTTGTTTTTTGCACTATGGACTCAATTGAACATTAGCTCAGCTTATCATTCGAAAATGGGTGGGAAAACTGAAAGGGTAAATTGAGTATTAGAAGACCTAATTAGGATGTATTGCATGGATCAACAGTACAAGTGGGAAGACTACTTTTCCTTACTGTAATTTTGTTACAATAATTCTTATCATTTTGCGATAAAGATGGCTCCTTTCGAAGCTTTGTATGGCCGAAAGTGTCGAACTCCTATAAGTTGGGATCCTGAGGATCGAGTAAGTCTTGGGCTAGAGATTTTGGGTGAAATGGATGAGCAAGTTAAAGATTATTAACGAAAGGTTAGTTGAAGCTAACGATAGGCAGAAAATCTACGCTGATTCTAAGAGATTGCCCCTCAATTTTTCCATAGGTGACAAAGTGTTTTTGAGAGTGAAACCTCACAAGAGCTCCATTAAATTTGGAAAGTCATCTAATTTAGCCCCGCAATATGTTGGACCTTTTGATATTCTTGAGGAAGTACATCTAGTAGCTTATCGGATTGCATTGCCACCAGCTCTTACCAGAATGCATAACGTCTTCCATGTGTTCTACCTTAAAAAGTATTGATTGGATTGCTTTATAGGTACGAGACCCTAGAGTAGTAACTCTCAAGCCTGTCAAGGTGCTAGGAACATGTAAGCTATGCTTGCATAACAGAGAAGTATTGCAGTGCAAAGTCCAATGGGACCAGTATGCAGAAGACTCAACTACTTGGGAGGACTATTCTGAAATACAGCAAAAGTTTCATCATTTTGTAATGCTTACAAGGATTTTTGAAATAATATGTTGTTAATTGTTATGTTTGAATGCTACCTAAAGTCATCGAGGATGATGATTTACAAGGGGGGAGTATGTTACACCCCAATTGTGTAATCTATTTACTATGACTACATAGGGTAAATATGAATGCAATGTGAATTCTCGAGATGAATAAATTGTGCTTGAACCTTGTTATCAATGTGAATGTTATCTCATTTGATGTTATCTTAGTTGATTTTATTTCATGGGGAAATACTGCATATATGTGAATGGATGTTATTGAATTATTATTCTAACTTTGGAGATGTTTTATGTATATTGCATATGTTGTGAATAATTGACTAATGTGTGCATGTGTTAGTGGATGCAAGTATATGTTTCATTCCTCCAGACGAAGGGGAAGTATCACTCAAGAGAAGAGCTTTGTTGAGTAACCGATAAAAGTAAACTATCTAAGCATACACACACCAGATTAGAACGATTAAGTTAAGTCAATTTGTGGGAAGTTGGTAAGTCATCCTTAGTTGATGTGTTAGCATTAGTAGAGTCTTGTTTACTTTTGTGTGCATTGTTGGGTGATGTTTATCTATTAGAGCTTTGGAGATCTTTCTTGTACTATTAAATTATATTGATAAGTGAAATGTACATGGAGTAGGTGTATGTATATGCACATACATGTCAATGAGATCTAAATGACATGTATATGCATATGTATAGATGTACTACACATAGTTACGTATCAATATGATGGTAATTATGAATGGATATATGTGAATTGAATGTGAAAATATATATAATTTATGGTATATACATGTATCCATATGTATATGTGTAGCGATACACTCGTACGTTGGCGGATGGACACACTCATACGGATGCATCGATATAGATATACCTACATATACATGTACATAGAGGCATATACTTTTATACATATGTATATATGCATACATTCAATGTATTGTGATTATATGCAAATACTATTTTGATTGTATTCATTTATACTTATATATCGAATGTATACTTGTCTAAATATTATAATAATATTTACATTGATAGTTAATGATATATATGTATATATATTAACGTTATATATATGTATATATACATATACATATATATATATGGTGTTTATATATATATATATATATATATATATGTATATATATATATATGTATATATATATATATGTATATATATGTATATATATATATATGTATATATATGTATATATATGTATATGTATATATATGTATATATATGTATATATATATATATATGTATATATATGTATATATATATATATATGTATATATATGTATATATATATATATATATATATGTATATGATATATTATATATAATAATATATATAAACATAATATGTATATTATTTATTGACTATCATTTACTTTAGTAGAAGTCGATCGATTTATAAAGGTTGATTATAGTCTATAATGACTGATATTGGAGGTCGATAATAGTCGATAATGACTATGATTTTGGAAGTTGTATGAAATTTTCTTATGACTATTTTGTGAAGTCGATTATCACTCAAACTATCACGCGATATAAGACATTTGTCTTGTGTTTGATGTTGTTGTCTTGTGTCGATATAAAGCATGGACTTAGTCGACGCCTTTGATAAAATTAACCTTGAGTTAGTAAACATATCTACCATGATTTTATACAACTATCAATGACTGTGTCAAATGTATTTAATGTCTTAGTCGACTCATCTTCTTACCAAGTTGGTGGATGCTTGATGTTATGAATTGGAAGTTGATTGTTTCTTTTAGCAATGAAACTGCGCCAAACAAAGAGGATTTGGATGGATTTGGCGCCACCTCTGGAAACCCAGTTGTTGTAGATGTCTATTTCCTGAGATAATTTGAATTGGGCATATGCAGATTTGAAGAAGTCTTGTAATTGTTGTCAAAGTTACAAGTCGACCTATTGGTGATTTTGTTGAGTATAAGCTTAGGAAGTTGCCACCTTTTTGTTGAGTTTTATGTGTTGCTTTGCATGGAGCTTGTTGTCCATTAGCATACCTAAACTATTGGCTATGAGGTTAGTAGGTTTCTCTATAAATAGTTGAGCCATTTCATTTGGAAGGGACACATTCTTTTCCAAGATTACACATCATTGTAATTCCTTATTTTGCATTATTTCCAGCCATACATTGTTTTTTATTGTGAGTGAGAAAGAGAGAGAAGAGTTCTATTTTGTTGAGACGAAAATTGTTGTTCGAGAGAAGTAAGCTATCAACTTGTGAGATAGAGTTCTTTGTGACATTCTTGAGAAGCTAATTATCAAGCTTGTTGTTGTTGGAAAGGGTTGCATTGTTGTTATTTATTGGGATAAGCGATATCAGGCATAAGGATCTCTCTTCTTATTTGTTATTTACTTATAAATGATATGTCTTCCATGAATGCTTGAGTTGTCTTTTACAGTGTGTTCATTAGAGAAATTAGAGTGTCTTTGAAAAGGAAATTGAACCTTTTATGTTGTTTTCATGTTGTGCTTATAAGTACTCCTAATAGAAGTTTGGTGTATATTGTAGCACCCCTCCGTTTTTCTCTTTGTATCAGACAGTGTCCTACCTTGTTTTTCTTTATTTTTTGTTAGCACTTAGACTTTGATATACTATGATGCTCGATTATTATTTGATCACTTTTTATAGAGCGATGTGGATTTTATGTTATGATGTGATGTTACTCTATTTTGATGTTATCATTTTGACATGCCTTTGATTACCATAATGGTTATTTGGAATAATATTGTTATATGCACATGAGTAGATTATATATGTTAGAATTGTCAGTTTGTGATATTGTATTGGTGAAGGAGACGGAATTGCACCACTCACTTGCAAGTGCCCTACGATTCCACGATTCCCTCTTCACGGTGTGTTTTATTATGATGTATATATGCATGTTCTATATATGCCTTGTTTACAGGTTTGCAGGTACAAGACATCGAATCCACCTGGCTTCATATGTTTGAGTGTGTCCATTGCCCAACAGTAATGCTGATTGGGAGATAGTAGTTAGGATTCCTGTGTCAAACCTTAACCCTAGTCATAGTGTGTCATTAGGTCCAGTTGGTTTTGTTTGTTAAATGTTGTTTAATTTTGCTTTGAAATTATTATGTTGAAAATTTTGAAAAAGGTAAATTAATGGATTTAAATATTTAAGATGATTATTAAATTAATTTGGTTTTAATGTTAGAAGATGGTAATAAATTAATTAACTAATTTAATTTAATTAATAAAATAATCTAATCTAAGGATTATATTTATTTTATTAATTAATTAAATTAGTTGAATTAAGTTAAATAAGAAATGTTAAGTATTTTAGAAATTATTAAATTTTTTAATTTTTAAAATATCTGGAGGATTTTGTGCAATTTGGTTTCAAAAGATATTTTGGTATTCAATATGTTTTTGAAAATTTATGAGGTTTGTAGGGAAAATTTATTCATGGGGAGAAATTTATGGTTGTAATGGGAAGAAGTGAGAAGCTTCTTCACGGAAGAAGGATAGAGGATATTTGGTTGGGGAAAAGATTGGAAAAGGAAGTTTTTGGGATTGCATGTTGTGGAAATTTTTGAAAAATTACTCTCGGGAAAAGTTTTGTGTTCAAAATTTTTATTGTTCTGGAGGAAGCTTTCGTTTATCTAGGAGAAAATATTTGGAGTTGTGGAGGAGGCACTACTTCAATTTACATCTTCATAGGCGTTGGATTTCAGGTTCCTCTTTTAATTCTAGTTAGTTTTATATTGGAAAAGTTTCTTAGTTTAGATTACTCTCTGGAAAAGATTGTCTGTGCAAGTTTTAAAGTTTGAGTTTTGTTTAAAAATTATAAATGTCGTGTGTGATATTCTCTGTGAAAATGAAATCCTCTATAGAATAAAATCCTCTGTAGAGATGAAATCCCCTGTGGAAACTATTGCAAAATTGTAAATTGGGTTTATTGAGAACATAGAAGAACCCAGAAGAATACAATTAGGGATCTGGAAAGAAAATCTTAGTCGGGAAGAAATTTAGCCTTCTGTAGAAAATTTTCCTATACGTTTAAAGCTTCTCAGGAAATTTCCTATAAATTTATCTGTAAGAATTTTATTGTTCTTTCTCTTAAGATTTGATGTCTGGGAAAATTTAAAAGTAATCTCTGTGTATTTTATTTGTGGAATCTATTTGTATAAATTTCTCTGTATGTTGGCTTTTCAAAGTTTTTTGGAAAAAAAAATTCTTGTAGAAGACATTCTGGTAAATTATTTTTCCTGATTACAGTAATTGGTTTTTCAAATTTTATATAAATATATATGTATATATATGTACATTTATATATATATATATAGCAATGGATATATATATATATATATATATAATATTTTGTTTTAAATTTCTTTTAAGCTCCTGGTAATTTTTCCTAATTAGCATTGTACGATGACTTTCCATCTGTCGAATGAAATGAAGTATTGTTTTAAAGTTTTGATTATTGTTAATAGTTTATGGGGGGGAGTGTGGACGTATTACCTCCACCACTGCCCCTCAAGGGGACGGCGTTGTGGAGGTAACACCTCCATAGACCCCCCACTCTGTAAACCACCGCGCCATGGTTGGGTTCAGCCGTGTTTACACAACCGACCCAGCCACAGGAAGCATAGCTTTCTTCCTTGCAATCATCGTTGGACTTTGATTAAAGGCTTCAGATTTTATTTTTTTGAACAACAACTTAATAAAATATAAATTACGGTTGGCAAAAAATATATATATATTATATATATAAATAAATATATATGTAAGAATATATATATATATGTATATATATATATATTTATATTTATAAATAAATACATATTTAGATATATAAGTTTTATTTTTAAGTATTTAAATGTTATATATTTATGTATATATATATCATTTATATATATGTGTGTGTATATATATAAGTGTATATGTACATAAATATATTTGTTTTAAATTAGGTGCATGCATAATATGCACAAATAGAAGATTTGGTTATTGTAATCTTTCAGTAGAAGTTGTTATTTTATTAAAAGTAATCAAGGAAATTGAAGATACTGATAAGTTGGATTTTTTCTTCTCTAGTTGTTAAGGGCTTTAAATTTTTTTTATTTTTTATTTACTTGGGCAATTTCTTCACTGTAAATTTACTGAAGGGGGAAATTGGATTTAATATATCTGAAAAGTAGTTTATTTCCTGTATTATTGCCTTTACATGTAATTTCCTCTATTCACTTTTTGGGGAGTTGAATTAGATGTGTTAGTTAATAATTGGTAAGTCTTCCAGAAGAGTCTTAGATTTGGGGGTTGTTGTATTGTAATGTCATCCCTTCAGTTTCCCTTGGGTAGTGCTTATTGTCATTTTTTGTGAATCACCCGGTTACCATGAATAGGAAGGTATTGCCTCCTAGCTTTGGAGTGGAAATGTATTATTTGTTGTCTCCTTTGTTTGGAGTGGATTTTGTTATTTGTTGCCTCCTTTTTTTGCAGTGGATTTTTTTATTTGTTGCCTCCAATGTTTGGAGTGGATTTTGTTATGTGTTGCCTCCTATGTTTGAAGTGGGTTATTTTATCTGGTTTTGTGCACTATGTTACCCTTGGTGGTTGGTTTTTTTTTTGTGTGTTGTCAAGTAGGAGAGTGGCTTTGGTTAGGGGCCAGAGCCCTAAAGAGGTAAATTGGGTAACCTTATGGTAGTAGTTAATAAAGTGAAAACTTAAAGAATGTGATCCCGAAATGAGTGAGTATGTGATCCCGCATGAGTGAGTATGAGGGTCGGGGATCGGTTGAGGTTGCTAGGGTTTAACTAATAGAGGTCAGTAACCTATGAAGATCTACATTGGGTAACCCTTGTCAAGCTGGTGTGATGACACTCTTCCTACGACAACGGTTGGTATATTTGGTTTGTGTGTATGGTTCAATTGACATACTTGATTTTTTTTATCTCTGGATGCAATGTAACTTTTGTAATAGTGTGGTTCTTGTATTCGGTTTAGTTCAGTGTGTATTAGCCTATGTCTAGAGGTAGTAGGTCTTGTCTAGGAATCTTGGTTACTATCTCCTAGCATGGGGGTGGGCCTTTGGGTACCACTTGGTTGGGAGGAACATGCACCCTACACCATTAGGTCCCCTTCCTTCAGATCATGATGGCGAGGTCTTCCAGTTGGAGAGCTCGTGGATTCCAGCTTGTTTATTTCATGCTTTGATTATTGATTCAGTTAACTCTTGTACTTATTTACTCCTCAAATTATGTTCGAGGAGGTCTCATGTATTTTTAGCACATATGTATGATCTACCTCATTCTGGGAATGAGTGTTGTAAACCTTATTTGAGAATTAATGTAATATTGAGATCTCGATGTATATCTTATCTATGTGATGCAATTTTAATGTTTGGAATGTATGTAGTTTTAATTCTTAAGTAGTTAATAATATGTTATGAATGTATTTATTTTTATGTTATGGGGTTTAGATGTAACCTTAGTCTCGTGCCTTAGAGGATTTTGGTGATAGTTAGTGAATCTTGCATGTTATTATTGTATTTTAAAGAAAAAAAATTGTACGCTTTTATAGATATTGCAACTTCCTCTAGGGTTACGTGGCGGGGCATTACATATATCATAGGTATTATATACTAGGTATGATTGAACATGAAAGGCACTTGTGATACACTTAGCTAAGTTATTGATTTAACTAGGAAAGCTTGTGTTTACTCCTAAGATAGTTAATCCAGTATGGGAGGGAGCTTATGTACTTACTTATTAAGTAGGTTTATTCCAAGTAGATTAAAATGATGATAGATTAATGTGGGGTGACAGAATATCCATTGAAGGAAATACCTATGCATAGTTTAAGATGGCCTTAAGTAAAATTGGCCCTGAGTAGTGTATGTGATAGATGAGTCTCAGTAGGAATACTGAATGTAACAGTTTGGCCAAAGTAGTGGGAATTTATCAGATTCCACTTTAGATAGTGTGATTGTCAAGACTCCACTGTCAGTTCACCGTGATTCAGTATTACATGCTAGTTCAAGATTGTGGGATTACAATTTCTAGTTATGTAGGACACAACACTATTCTCAGTTGGTTGTAATTATCGATTACTCTACCAATATCTTTGTCAAAGGGAAGGGCCATCTATCAAATGATAGATGTGCGGGGGACCATATTAAGAGTTTGTGGATGGTGGAAAATCACTTGAGTGATGCTTCTCCTCCACAATAGGTGATAAAAGAACCAAGATTTAAAAGGAAGGATCCTAGACTATCTTATAGCTATTTGTTCTAAAGCTCATTGAGCTATGTATGTAAATATATGAATTTTTGTATTGATGTAACTTATGATTTATTGTAATGAAATGGAATCCATGTTGTGTTATGTTATGCATCTTTGTTCATATATTCTCAATGAAGAAAAGGAAATTTTTTATTGCAATGACTTGTTACATAGTTTATTTACTGGTAAGGTAAAAACTTAGAAATTTTTTATTCAATAAGGGTTGGTATGTTATAGAAACCCTAATAAACCCTCTTCTGAAGTCAACTCAACTAAATGGACCTGCTAGGATTGAAATAATATTACCCTACAAGCAACAAGTTACATTATTAAGGTCACGAGTTGCAAAGGAATGATGAAGAGTCACATTCAATAAATAGGGCAATCCACCACTTTTGTGCATTGCAAGAGAAAAGGAAGTATGACATTCAAGTGACCTTTTTATATAGGAGATCAAATTCACAAGGTTATGCTCAACAAGGATAAGAAACAAGAAAATTAGTCATCACTATTTATGAACAGTGAGTTTGAGGACTTATGGATAGTGAATTTTAAACCAGTGAAGGGACTATACAAAGATGGTATAAGGATAGATCCATCAACTCTAAAATCACACAAAAGACAGACTAGGGGTAGAATGTTGGTAAGGTAGCGAAGAGTTAAAGAAATTCAAGCCAGTAGTGAAAGCATAAGGACACAAGGGTGATCATAAAAGAGCAGGGTCAACTTGCAGATCACAGTCAAGATCAATATGCACTGTCACTCGGATGTTGAAGAAGGTAGTCTAAAATGACAAACACAGTTTTAAAACTATGAAATCCTATCAAAAAGAGATCACAGTCCATCAAGTTTCAAGCATGGTATAAATAATATCCACCAATATGGAAGACAATCAAAACCTCTAGGTAGAAAACAAGCATAACAAAGATATGTCAGTATTGTGTCACAAAGCAATAAAGGATATAGATGATTGTTTTCAAATGACATTGCTTCGAAACTGAGCATGCATTCGAATGATAGTCCTCTTCCTATTTTGATGATGAGAAGTATGAGTTCCACTTTAAAATGATGACCAGGTCAATGAAAATTAGGGGGCGGACCTATAATAATGAATTCTTCATGCCTATAGATGAAATTAAATTTTTTGTCTTGAATTCAAAATGATGAAAAGAGAATGCAAGAAGGCATCTATGAAAGGGAAATCTATTTGGTGATATACCTTTGGAACTATGTAGATATATAATTAATGGATAGGATGGACTAAAAAATGTATGATTATTTATGATTTTCTATTCAATGAGAGTTCTAAATCTGAATAAGAATAGACCATTATAATGGGCCTTTGGACGCTCATACAACTTGTTCATTTAGAACAAAATATACTTATTTTTTGTAAGTGAATTAGTTTCTTGAATGGCATATCCTATGCTCAAAACTGATATCTTTGCACAATGGATGGCCTTTCAAAATGGAACCTTGGAAGTGGAGCTGAAAGAATTGAAGTCCTCGATTATAGTGCATAGATTTTTAGTATGTAAGTCAACACTTTATAACTGAGTTCTAATGGATGTGAATGAAAAGACACAAGAATATTGCCACTCTTCATGGATAATCACATCTAACAAGTCAAATCAAAGGATAGAAGACAGACCTGGGATTGAGTTTCAGGGGGTCACAATTGAAATACCACGAAGAGTGACATTCACTACCTTTGGAAGATCTCAAGAAGCAGTGCCAAGTATGTCCTATAGTGCATTAAGTGTGAGATCAAGGAGAATAGAAGCAAATGATGGTTAATAATTTGAAGATGAATTTAGAGATTGTCAATGAAGAGAAATAACTCAGTCCATTTGTTGATGAATGTGAAATTTGAGATGAAAATAAAATTCACATACACAAAGATGGGGGTCAAGCTGCTATTGACACACAACCATGAAAGTGCAGATATTAAGTGCATGATGACATGGTTTAGGGTTGGTTATCTCAATAGTGAATATGACAAAGGTTTGAAGAGTATAGGACAATGGTTTCAAGATGGCCAGAGAGACAATAGGAGGACATAAAAGGGATTGTGGATTGTGAAAGCAAAAAGGAAGAGTGACCCAAGGTGGATGTGGCCAGTAACCTTTGATAGTAGGGCAAATTGATAACAATCCTTGAGTTTTCAAACCTTTGCAACAACTTTTTTTGAAGAAAACTAGTGTAATGGTTCCTTAAAAGGGAAAATCACCATAAATGATGGTAGCTTAAGAGTGATGGAGACATTCAACAAAGATAGTTTTTAGGTCATAACCAGTAATTGTGTGAAGACAAATCACTATGCAATGAAGAATGGAGGTCAAATGATAGTCTATGTATGTGTTTTGTGATCATGAATAAGAGAAGAGGGTAGATTTTCATATGAAGAAAGGCATCAAAGCTAGTGATTTTCTAAATGTAATATAATATGATGTGTGAACCAGTGAAGGTGTAGGCTTAGGGTAGTAGAGAATTCTAAAGGCTTAGAAAATTTTAACATCATTGCTCATGCCAAAGTCATGGATAGTTGAAGAGAACATGTAGTCACCCTCCAAATGAGGGGCTTTAATCACAGTCTAAATAAGGAGACAAAGTTTCATTGTTTTGGATGAATAAGTATGAGCACTTATAGTTTCCTATTGAAGGCACGGTGCTTTGACAGCCTGGTTTCATGGCCTTGTCTCAATGAACCAAGTGGTTATGTGGGTGTTAGAATATAATGACAACATAAAGGTAGAGCTCAAAGAGTCTTTGAACATTGAGTGCATTGGATAAGTGAGGTTTGGGAGGTGTTGCAAACTAGATGCAGTGTTGGAGTTGTTGATTCAATTAATGCTTATGAATGTAACAGTTTCTCTCACTATATAATTTGTGTGATGGTTAGCAGTGAGAATTTGATTAATGGATTTTTCACCAGGGGTATATTTTATTCAGAAACTCTAAGTCTATCATATATAAAAGTAGAAGGAAATTTACAAAATCCACCTCTAATGTTTCTCATGAAAGACTAGTTATCTTCAAGTAACTTCACATGCCAAGTCCATAAGATGATTAGCAGTTAAGTGACCTTTTATTTTCAGTCTTACTACACTATGTGGTAGTTTTAGCTTGTCCTAGGCACCTACATGGGTGCAGTTAGAGTTAAGAGCGATTAGAGGCCTAAAAAGAAGAAAATTTGGAGCAAATACAATAGTTCTAGTTGATTCAAGACCCCACATGGGTGTCGTATTAGTTGAGACAACTTTTCAACACGTAAACAATCAATTAGGAGCAGTTCTAAGGCCTTGTTTACAAGGGTTTCTCTTTTTCATCACCCAAGGATGATTGATCAAAAAAAATGGAGATTTCAAGAAAAGAGGACAATTAGTTCATCTGCAATCTTCTCTTTTAGTCAAAAAGCAAGCTCCTTTTCTATAAAGCTTCTTCTTGTCTTCCTTTCTGGGTAGTTCTTTCTTGGCTTTCTTTTACCTTATGCAAAAAGAAAAGATTGTAACTCTTCTAAGATTAGTAGAGCAACAAAAACTTAGTATTTTATGTATTCTTCAAAAATTATACAAGCAAGCTCCTTTTATCAATAAAATCAGCAAGTTTGCCTTCTCAAATTTTTGTGTATGAATGATGTTGTGAATGATCTAAGGTGGTTTTTGTAATTTAAACATTAAATCATTGCATTAGGTCTCATTTACAACAATTTTTATGCAAGGATATGGACAATTTATGTAGGTCATAGACTGTGTTAGCTTTTTTAGGGTTTGTGGTAGAGAAAACATGTTTTCCTACAAGAAAACCTGAAATATAACCTTCCATTGAATTTTTTTTGTATAAGTTGGTCAAAAGCTTGAGTTGTGCATATAATAGAGCTATTTTAGAGAGAAATGTGAGTGAGAGTAGTAGGTACAAGGTCCTTTATCATTGGTGTATCACCTCCTCATTTAAATTTAAACATTAGTTTTCAATTTTCTATCCCTTTTCCAATCAAGCCAACAACTAAGTAGGAGGTTTTCAAGGGGAACCAACCCATAATCTGGAGATTCATCCTCATCTTAGGCAAACCACATGCCTAAGGATGTCCCCATGTTGCACAAGATTTTTGAGCTTTAAATCTTAGCATTCAGGGCACAATCCTTTGTGACAACAATTTTTGGCACGGTCAGTGGGACACTGAAACTCATTTCGGTGAAGAAATACAAAGTTTTCATTGTTGTCTTGGTATATGCAACAGTGTTTTTGACCTTTTTGAGGTTATAAACATAGACTTGGTGACTCTAATCTCTTATTTTGAGACAGATCTAGTGCAATCAACACATGAGAAGAGTGCAAACAATAGGAATATCCTCTCCCTTTGAGTATTTGTAGCTATCACCATCAAGAAGAAAAAGGATGGTAGTGAGAAGGAGTCCTAGCCCAACTAGATCACATTCTATACCTCCAAATTATATGCCTACAAGTCCTATTCCAAGAGTTCTAGTACCAAATATACAAGTGACAACAAATCCAATGGCAAGGCAATTTTCTTTTGCACCATTTAATGGGGGTAGCCCATTAAATATTGCTCAACATGATATTCTTGTGGCATCCCTTAGAAGCTTACCTTATTTCATAGTATAAGATTAGACTACCCCTATTGAGCACATCAGGGATGTAGCTACATTATGCTCAGTTCAATATCACAACTAAGAATGTGGCAACCAAACTCTTGGCTACATCACTTAAAGGAAAATCTTTGCAATGGTTCAAGAGTTTGGAAGTTAATTCAATCAGAACATGGTATGAATTGGGTGATGGCTTACATGAGTAATTTGAAGACAAATTAGATCATTTGTCTTTGGTAGAGTAGATAACTACCATCAAGAGAGCTCCACATGAGCACATGTTTGATTTTAACTACCATTTCCAAAAAACTTGGGATAGAATTCCATTAACTATAAGACCTTCAACCCAACATGCATTCTTGTATTTCCTTAAAGAACTTAATAGTGATATATCTGTGATGATTCACTCAATGGGTGGAAATAGACTTCCTAATACATATGGCATCACTACTAGAGTAGAAAACAACCTCATACAAGCTAGAAAAATAGCCCCAAGGCCTCCAATGCCTTGTTTCCTGAGGTTCAACCACCTATCCCAGTGCAAATACCTACTATAGATGTTATTCCTCCTGCTCCAACATTGAATTACAAAGTTTCATCCCAAGAGAAGGGTGTCTCAGCCCAATCTCAAGAGCTTCAAGAGATTAAAAGCCTATTAAAAATTATTGGAAATGATTTAGTGAATATCAAGAAACATATCAGCCCGATAAGCCTCTTTACCAAGTTGATCCTCAACGTCAAAGGAGGAATTACAATGTAAGGCCTTATCAACCTTACAATCAAAATGATACCAACAGTTCTAGAGAACTTGTACCAGTGCAAAACAACATGGTATAGGACTATGAGTGGTGTTTTCCATGTAATTAGCCTCATAACCAAGGCACATGTTCGAATGGAGTGATTAGTCAAGCCCTCATGGTACAAAATAACACTATTGTACCACAAGAAACAAATCAAGAGACTAGTGGACAACAAGGTTCTCAGATCGAGCAAGGTACTCCTGATGTTGCATTGATGAATTGGTAAGGTGACAATTTATGTGGAGTGAATCACTCACAAGGTCAAAATCAATCATACACCTCTATAGTAGGCAATAAAAGGTCAAAGAAAAGAGTTGTTGACATAGGACAACCGAATGGTAAAGGTCAACAACAATTTGACAAAGTCAAAAATCAAAGTTCTACAAGTCAACAAGGCCAGGTTGGGCCTTCACCTCCACAAAACATTCATATTTTTCTAAGGAATCAAGTGGTGGAAAGTAAAGAAAATCCAAAGGTCCAACCACAACCTCTACAACCACAAACAAATGTTGTTTCTAAAGGAAAACAAAATGTTAGTACTAATCCATTTAATATTGTGGATCACATGAAGAAATCTATTGTTAGTTTGTCAATGTTGGATGCATTGTATATCCCTGGATAAAAGGACTTATTGCAAGATGCCTTAGCTAAGATATCATTATCAAACGAGACTCCTAAAGAGCAGCCCAAATTTTTTCTTGCAAACAGTCCCCAAAAAAAAGTGAACAACCAACTCAAGAGGTTAAACCAACCCCATTTTATGTTAGTCTGATTATTGGCCAGCACTTAGTTCACAATTGCATGATTGACTCAGGAGCAAGCAGCTATGTAATGCCAAAACAATTAGTAGATAAGTTTGGATTAACATATGAGCCTCTTTGAAAGGGAGTAATTCAATTGGACAGGTTAGCCATAAACTTAGTTGGGGTGATTAAAAATCTAAGTCTTACTTTACATGCTTGCCCAAATTTTTCAATCCCATAGGATATCCATGTCATAGATTTACCACCTTTCTTTTCCATATGCCTTTCTAGGGATTTCACTGCAAAGTTGGGAGAATATTTATCTTTTGAATGGTCACACCTCTATTTTAGAATAAGATATGGAACTAAGGTGACCATAAAATCAGAACTTTTTTCTAATGATCACATAGAACCATATGTTCCTAATGACATAAATGCAAATATTTCCATTCATGAACAAGAAGAACAATCCATCATCCAAGATCCCAACACTCCCATAGAAGGCATACTTGATCTAATCTTAGATGAGTGGGTAGCTGAAAATCATGAAGTTGATCCTTTCAATCATATGGATGAAATAGGACTAGGGATTTACATGATTCATGAGCAAGATGCGGCTATCACTAACCTAGTAAAAGAGGAAAAACAATAGTATGAACAATAGTCTAATAAGCTATGGAAGTTGTATTTTGATGGCTCACAAAGCAGGGTTGGTGTTGGTGGAGGTGCTATGTTGATCTCTCCTAATGGTGAGAGATATTATTCAGCTATGAGGTTTTCTTTCAAATACTCTAACAATACAACAGAGAATGAAGAACTTATTCATGGCTTAGAGTGGGCAAGAAATAAAGGTATCAAGTGCTTACAGGTATTTAGGGATAATGAATTGGTAGCAAATCAGGTGAGAAATCTAAATGTAACTAAAAATTATTTAATCATTGTATAAGCATAGGGTTTGGGATCTTATAGAAGAATTTGATGCTTTTAACTTCTAGTCCATTCCAAGAAATCAGAATAAAGAAGCTCATAGGTTGGTTGCCATGGGTTCATAGTTTGACATTCCAAATGAGGTGAAAAATGTTGAAGTACAATAATATGTAAAGGTGGTGTTGATGGTTAAAATGACACAAACAACATTAAAACGGAATATTTCTACTCTATTTCTCCTGAAAAAGAAAGACTACATGTAGTGGCCTAACTCCCAAGGTCCTGGTAGCTGGTTCTCAACTATCTGATGTCACTCAATTGGTTCATGCAACTGTAATATTCAAGGGGCCTATGCTGGTAACAAAGGATTCAAGCTATGACTCTCTTTTTCAAAATAGTTCCTGTAAATCAAGGGGTTTAAAATAAAAGAAAAAGATAAATCCAAGGGGTAAATTAGTAAGTATGAATTAAATTTATCTAATATCCAGACATATACTTTTAACAATGAATGTTTTCTTAACTGATCACAAAAACCATAGCATGACACAACCCACAGTATAACTGTACCATCGTATACATCTTAGGTGCTTAATTCAATTCTTCTATTTGCCTATCACAAGTATTTCCAAGATCTCAAAACCACACACATTCATTCATCATTAAAACTATAGATCAACAAACTTTAATAACCTTAATTCAATGACAATTTAACAAGATAATCTTTAAACCTGGTTTCTTCTAATGACTTTCATCACATAAGAAACTATCATGCTTCAGCACAATCACTGGCATTCAAGTGGATTATAACTCATTAACCTTATCAAACAACACAATTCAATACAAACTCCATATTTCGTAAACCTGCAATTCTATTAACTATAAACAAGATCTGGTACAATGTATCTCTGCAAAATGCTCTATGAAAATTCTATCTCCTAGCACTAGGTAAGCCAATCCAATTTTCAATTAGCTGACCCTTACAATGTAATACCCCACTGGTATTTATAGAATACAAAAAGAAGTTCGAACTTTACTTCTATCTTAGGCTTTCCACCTTTTTAGGAACAATCAACTGTCTTGGAAACTCAGATCAATTTCGATCTTGAGTTCTTACATTATACATTCAGTTTGATCTAACAATAGAAGATAGAAAATAGGAGAAAAGAAGATCACATGTCCTTGAGACTGCTAGTGCTGCATGCATGCAACATGCAAGGAAGAAGATCATCATGCATCATGCAAGGAAGAAGAATATTATGCATGTGATGCTGGATCCGCTATGAACTCATCATAACTGGTGAAGACTTGTTGTAGCATATCCATGTCTGGCCCATCAATCCAGTCATCTTCAAACTTGATGCGATCCAACTCAACTACAGCAAATTCTTTCATGCTTTTTACCTTGACCAACTCTCTTCCTGCAGCTTTTATTTCTTCCTTGACTTCTACAAGTCGGTCTATCACTAAGTCCTCTCCATCATCCTGCATGAGTCCTTGGAATCTTTCATTCCATTTCTCTCTAACTTGACTTAACGGCATGCCATCTTTAGTCATTACATTCACATCTACTATTATAGCCATAACCGCTTCCAACTCTTCCAACTGCTCAGTTAAATTATTAATTGCTTCTTGAATTTCGTCCTTATGCTTGCTCAAAAAACTAGTCCTAAACTTAAGGATACGAGAAGTCTTTTCTACAAAATCTTTATTATCATCTTCGAGTATAGATTCTTCTAGAAGAGTAGTTAGAGGCAATGTATTTATCTTCTCTAACTTTTCACTATACTCTTTGTACTCTTCTTCTAACTTCTCGGAGGCCTCAATATATTGATGCATCTCTTTTATTACTCCTTCCGCCTCCTTATAAGTTTCAAACCCCTTTTCCAAAACCTCACCTACCTCCTGGTTCACTTTGTCTATCCATTTGTCAACCATCTCTGCCTTACCTCTAACCTACACCAAATCATCAACCTCCTTTTTGCTTAGCAAAATAGGAGTCTCAATTGCTGCAACCTTTTGTGACCTTGGAGAGGAGACACTCTTCAAAAATGAATGTAACTGATCTAACTGAGCCTTAAGCTCATCTTTCTTTTGTTTGTCCTTGATCATTCTTGATTTTTTCATTGAAGCCACCACATCAATAAGATTCATTTGTTGATTTCTAGTGGGTCTTCCCAAGTTAACCGTACTCAATTGATAGTCTGTGAGCTGCATATCCCCTACCTCCTTTTCAGTCATAGGCATGGCACATTTAGCAACTATCTCTCCTTTATCTGTGAGTCTGGTAGAGTGCAAAACTTTAGCCCTCTTCTTAGGCCTTTCTTGTTCAATCTCCTTCATCATGTCCTCCCAATTAAGAGATTGAGGAGGTGTTCTAGCTCTCTTCTATAGATCTAATTTCAACCAAGTAGGAGCACTAGGAGCCATCATCATGGAAGAGGAAGCAGCAACTGTAGAGGATGGCTGAATATCTACCTCAGGTTGAGAATCAACCTTTGCATTTTCTTGTTGCTCCTGCAGCACATGCATCTGCATCAACTTCACAGCCTCTTCCCTATCTCTTTGTTCCTGTATTCTCCTGTCTTCCTCTTCTTTTCTCAATATTTCCTCTTCCATCTGATCCTTCTCTTTTTCTTTGTCTAAGGCCTCTCTTTCTAACCGCTCTGCCTCTAAAGCTTTAAGTTTTGCAGCTTCGGCCTCTCCTTCTTTTTGCTTCCTTTCAATTTCTTCCCTTTCTATCCTTTCTACTTCCAAGGCTATGAGTTTCTCTTCCTTTTCCCTTTCTTTCTCAGCTTGTTGTTTCTTTACTAGCTCTTCAGCCTCTTTTTCTTTTCTTGAAGCTTCAACCTCTTGTTCTTTTCGTCGAGTCTCCTCTGCAAGCTTCAATCTAGCAACCAGGGCTTCCTTTTCCCTTTGGTTTCTTGCTTTCTCCTCCTCGAGATCATGGATCTTCTGTATCAGTTCCAGCTTGTCATTTTCTGCCTTGACCTTGATCTCATGCTCTCGTTGCCTCATTTGCTCCTTCATTGTATCAGCTGTTGTCCTTGTTTCAACTTCTTTTACCTTTGATTGTTGCTGTTGAAGTAGAGCATCAGCTTGCAACTTTACCTCCATTTCCTTTTGTTTCTCCACCGCAGCCCTTGCATCAGATTCCCTGGTAGCATCTTCAAATTATTTCCATTGTTCTTCCTATGTAAGAATCTACTCAATAGTAAGATCTAGAGGCATGTTTTCTTGCAAGTCCTTCTCTGACAGAGTTTCATCTGAGTCTGTCTCAATTTCTACCAACTCTTCCTCCACTTCTTTTCCTTTAGTAGCTTCAGCCATGGCATAAAGCACTCCTTGAACTTCTTTGCTTTTCTTTCTTGTGAGTGGGGCTTGTGTAGATGACTCACCCAATGCGAGCATAGGAACAGCAGATTCAATCGGAACATCTCCCTCGAGTGTCTCTTCTTCTTCATCAACTACCTCTAACTCTGTTTCTTCAACATCCGGAGGAAAGAATTCCAATGGTTCCTTGGAAGGTGCCTTTCTTTTAATCCTCTTATACCCTTTACCTTTCTTGAGGATTGTTCCCTGAGGAGCTTGAGTCCTCATCATCAACCATTGCACACTTCTATCCAAGATTGTTCTTCCCAATTTCTTAATGTCAATTTTTTCTTCTTCACTCCAGTCTATTAGATCTAAGTTTTTGGTGCCAATATTCAAAGTTTCATATGAGGGATCTAATAACACTCCATCATCCACCAAAGTGTCAGGAATATTATTTTTAATACCCAGCTCTACCATAAGTGAGACTAGTAATCTCTCATAATTCTTCCTCCTTAAGTCAAATTCATCCTGCCTATCACACCAAAAATCCTCTAACAAATTAAAGTGTCTAGTAAATATTGAAGGTAATAAAGTATACATCTTCTTTTTCGGATCAAAATACTTATGAGTTGTATACAATCCCAATTTTAATTGTATCGACTCATTACAAACCACCTTAGCTGCCTTTAAGTGTTGACAACCATATTCCCCCAGTGTCATAGGAAACTTATGGCATCCTGTCTTGTGCTTCATCCCAAATCTAGCATTAACTCCAATTGCTTGATATACAAATTCCATAAGCACTATTCTATTGCTGCAGCATCTTGGAAGTAAATGGGGATGACCTTCAAACCCAAACAACCTAAAGTATGTAAATTTGGGGTATTGGATGTACCAACTTCCCCATTCATAAATGAATGCCATAGCTTCTTGGCTTAACCTGTATCCTGCATCTCCACTTAACTAGTTGATAACCACATATAAAAACGCATCATTGACTCTTCTGAAGTGAGTCTCAACAACCTGAAGAGATAATTGATCATAGTGTTCCCATACCTTCTTTTGTCCATCCAAGAATCCCATTATACCTACTCTATTTAGTCCTGGGAAAATCCCCAATCTTGCTGCAGCATAGACCACATATGAAGTCATGAAGAAAGATTTGGTCTGTCTGACCCTTGTGAGCTGATCATGTATGGCATCAGAAACAATCATTGACCAATCAAATTGATAATCACCCTGAAAGATCACTTGAATAAAATGAAACATCCATTCCTTGAAATGGAAGGCATCCCTCTTCCCAAACACTCTAGACAGCATCAATATTAAATCAGATATCTCCTTCTTGAAGTCTGCCCTCTTTGGCTGATCTGCCAGTTTGCTCAAAGACTTCTTCTCGGTACTTAACCATCTTTTGTTTAAATGAGACTTATTGGAGTCTTTATGCTTATTGTATTTCTCCAATGCCTCGGCCTCAGTCAACTGCACTAAATTCTTGGGATCAGGAACATTGAATATGCTTTGGAACATCTGCGGAGTAAGATCTATAATCACATTATTCTGTGAATCCATGCATAATCTTGTAGCTGGATTATAAGTACTGCCCACTGTACATATCAACTCCAGACACTGAACTGACAAAGGAAACACAGTGATATGCGCCAGACCAGAGTCAACAATCCTTTGAGTTCTCCCTGTCAAGTTTGCCCTTTCTACAAAGGTCTCTTCATGTAATTCTTCGAAACTATACTGGCCCAGATTGGTATCTGTGATATCTGACCAGTTTGATTCCACCTTGCTCGCTTTCACCACCGGATTCCTATGATCATACCTTAATGTATAAGGTAGCTATTCTAGTTTTACCTTCTTGATTTTTGGTGCAGGATTTGACGTTCCCGCCGGTTGATTCCTTCAAGCAGCCTCTCCTGATGTTCCTGACATCTCTCAAATCTCCTGCAAGCAAACCTCTAATTAGACCTTCCAATAAATCATTATAAAACATGTTCTAAAAACATACCTATTACATATATATCGGAGTCGGAGAGAAACACAAAATAATCATTTTCACAAAACTGGCGGACTCGAAACAAAACCAATATAGGAACTTCAGCTGGTAACAAACGAGCTCGGAGTCGGAATCGGACAAAACACAGAATAATCACTTTTACAAGACTAGTGGACTCAGAGCAAAAAACCAATATAGGAACTTCAGCTAGTACCCACGGGCTCGGAGTCGAAGTCAGGAAAGTTATTGGAACCGGGATCGGAATGAAAAAGGGATTTGGTTTTCTTCAAATTCCTTTCATTCCATATTCTATTTCCATTCCGCCTCCGCCTCCGATTTGGTTATCGTTACTTCGACAAAAGACTTTCCACCATATGCGGAGCCGGACACGGGATAAAAACAGAACTGATAACCTTTACAAACAAAATTCTTAAGTTTAAGATCAGTTCCAATCCCGCCTCCGCTAATTATCACATACTTCAATAAAACCTTTTTAGAACTCGAAATCGAAAATGAGATAGAAATGGAATTGATAACTTTGGTAAAAACAAACTCTTATGCCAATACCCATTCCAATCCCGCCTCCGCCTATGCTAATCATGACATCATCAAATTTATTCATTTTCATCATAACTTCATGATTAAACCTAGGTCGCCATAAAATAGCAAAGGAGCTTAAAAACTCTACCCTCATATGACCGTGAGAAACAATTGTATTTTAGAGCCATTTATTTAAAACTTATTTTAAAGTAATTGCAGAGACCGACAAAACCCTAATCTAACAAACTTAATAAAACTAGGGCACGGGTTTTAAAACCCTGCCATTCTACCAAACAACAAAACCCTAAATTAAATAATAAATATAATCTACCTCAACTCATTGTAAAATCTTTAATCTACCTCACTATAAATTCTTAATCTAACTCACGCCATAATAAAAACCTTTAATCTAATCTAAATCTACTGCAAATCGAAAACGACACGACGCGATCACGATTAAGTCGTGAAAACGACAATGCCCAAAAATAGAAAGAAACAACATGACAAAATAAAACAACAAAGATAAAAATAAAACTAAAACAAACCAAAACAAGAACCTGCTCATTCAATCACATCGATGATCATAAAATTGCTTTAAAACACAATGATTGAACATGCGAATAGATACAAAACAAAACACAACGAACACAACCACAAATAAAACAATGAACAACAAAGATAAAAGACCTACCTCAAATGCAAACAAAGCCACGCTAACTTTCTGAATCAATTCACACACAATCCCTTCTCTATCTCGATCAGTTTGCTCAAATGAACTCTGCTATTGCTCTTCACGCTCTCAGACTTGTAATAATAACAATAATAATCGGCTTTAACCCTTAATAAAGAAAAATATGTGAATTTCTACCTACATCGGCAACCACCATTAATGCATTAAAACGCAGTAAAGGCGGAGTCGGAACTGTAAGAGAACGAACACTGGTCTACAGTGCAACTTCAGTCAACAAAGTCAATGACAAAAAATGGCGGGGGTGGAACCAAAATGGAAACAAGATCTTAAAATCATAAAATTTCCAAACCTTATCCCCATTCCGACTCCGCGTCCGACAACTAAAAAAAAAACAAAAACAAAAACAAGAAGTTAAGTAAAAGACCAACCTAATAAAATAAAACACAAAAACCGAGACAAAAACTAAAACTAAAAAGGGAGCGGAGTCGGGATTGGAATTAAATTTGATTTTGCAAATTTTGAATAGAACCATCCCAATTCCCACTCTGCGTCCGCTTCCGCTAAAGAGCAAAAACAAAGGCAAAGAAAAGACTGTCGGAATAGAACCAAAATTAACCTCAAAAGACCTTTCAAAACCCGATTCAGATCCGGTTCCGACTCCGACAGAGAAAACAAAGAAAAACAAAGTATTGGCAAAACTATACTCCAAATTTTGTTCCAAAAACAACTAAGTAAAAAAAAACACAAAGGGGGGCCCATTTTGACCAAGACAAAAGATGGGGTGGTTATGCAAGGCATAACTGGTGGTAGTAAGTCCATCGGTTCCAAATAACAACACCAATTGGAAAGTATTTGAAAGTGATGAACAAATTGTAAATTTTCTAATTGAAGAGTTGAATTTGTAGCTGGGAATCAACAAAAGTGGCAACAACAGTATGATAATCAGATTCTACAACTAAAATCAAATAAGTTTTCAAAAGGACTGGTAACTTTAGAATCTATTTTAACACTGACGATCAAGTGAGGAAAGACAAAACCAACATGTTAGTAAAAGAAAATTATGAACCCATTGAGATCTTCAAAGACAAGCTCCTAAAAATTGGCAAGGTATGTACCAAGGAAGAAAAGCATACTTTTATTTTACTTTGTCAAGAATTTGATGATGTTTTTGTTTGGGAATATGGAGATTTGAAAGGTTTTAACCCAGAATTGGCTCAACACACCATTGAGTTGGAACCCAATGCAAAACCAGTAAGACAAAGGCAAAGGCCTTTGAATCCAAAGTTGGAACACCTCATGAAAATAGAGCTAAAAAATTTGATCCAAGGTAATATCATCTTCCCTATTAAGCATGCATCTTGGCTGTCTAATTTGGTACCTATAAGGAAGAAGAATGGTGAAATCAGGTTATGTGTTGAATTTAGAGATCTAAATAGAAATTCCCTCAAAGATCATTATCTACTGCCCTCAATGGAACAAATATTGCAAGTTGTATAAGGATTTGACATATTTTCATTGTTAGATGGTTATTCAGGGTACAATCAGATTTTGGTAAAATCTAAGAAGATTAGTTCAAAATTGCTTTTACCACCAAATGGGGAACCATGGCATATAGAAAGATGCCCTTTGGATTGTCCAATTCAAGGGAAACATTCCAAAGAGTTGTGGACATGGCTTTCCAAGGTCTCATGAACAAGTTTGTACTTGTTTATCTCGAGGACATAGCTATTTTTTCAAAAGATGCTAATGAACATTTTGATTGCTTGAGGAAAATCTTTGAGAGATGTAGGGAATATGGTGTTTCTCTCAATCCTAAGAAGTGCATCTTCATTGTCCATGAAGGTAAACTGCTTGGTCACATAGTTTCAAAGCAAGGTATCATAGTAGACCTTGAAAGAGTAAAAGAAATTTTATCCTTACCTTTACCTGCTCACAAAAAGGGTACAAATCTTTACCTACTCACAAAAAGGGTCTACAAAGCTTCTTAGGAAGAATAAATTTTATTAGAAGGTTTATATGTAACATTGTAGCCCTCTTGAAGCCTATAACAACTATGTTGAAGAAAAATGTAAGTTTAAGTTGATCGAGAGAAGCCAAGAGGATTTTTGAAGAGATTAAAGAAGCTATTGCAGTTCCACCTACTCTTGTAAACCCAAATTTTGCTAAATATTTCACATTATATGCTTTTGGGAGCATTGATACCATCTCAACTATGTTGGTGCAGCAAAATGAAGATGGGATAGATTAGTCAATAGCCTTCTTTAGCCAAGGTTTGGAAGGTTATGAGGAAAGGTACACCTTAGTGGAAAACATGCTTTAGCTGTCATTAGAAGGCTTAAAAAATTCAAGCATTTTCTTTCAAATAACAAGATACATCTTATGGTTTCTCATCCAATTGTTAAAGAATTTTTTTCTAGTAAGGATCTAAATGATAAGACGGTTGGTTGGATAACCAAATTCATGGAATATGACGTTGAAATCAAGGATACCAAGCTGGTAAGAGGTAAAGGATTGTGTGAACAACTGACTGGTAGGCTAGAAAATAATAAAGAGCTTGAAGAGGAAGTTATTCAAGTGTTAAATAATGAAGATCAAGATGCTACAATAGCTCCTCCTTCAAGTTGGATTCAAGAAATGATGAGTTACCTCCAAACTGGTGAGTGTCCACAAGGCCTAAACAATACAAAGTGAAGTTATTTAAAACTTCAAGCCATTCCTTATGTCATTTTGGATGGAAATTTGTATAGGAATAACTTTCATGGAGTTTTATTGAGATGCATAGAATCTAATCAGATTAACAAAGTGTTGGAAGAATTTCATAACGGAGCAGCTAGTGGCCATTTTGCACCAAGAATTGCAACTCTTAAAATCATGAGAGTTGGTTACTATTGGCCCAATTTGTACAAGGATGCCTATGTATGGGTAAGGAAATGAAAATAATGTGCTTTATTTGTAGGGAAATAGAGGCTAGTAGCCTTACCATTGCACCCAATTCAAGTAGAGAAACCATTCATGAAGTGGGGGCTTGATTTCATTGGACCCATAAACCCACCTTCCAGTTCAAGATAAAAGTGGGTATTGCCAGCCACTGATTACTTCACCAAATGGAAAAAGGTTGTATCATTGAAGAGGGAAAACAAAAATACAGTACTAAATTACTATGAGGATACAGTAGCAAGGTTTGGTACCTTTGAATCCATTATCTCAAATAATACACTAGCTTTTTTAGGAATGAGAATAACCGAATGGGTTGTTAAGAATGATATCTTTTTTAGCACTTCCTCCAGTTACTATCCATAATATAATGGAAAGGTTGAGTTTGCTAACAAAAATATGATTAGGATCATCAAAAGAGCAATTGAAGACAATCAAAGAAGTTGGCACAACAAGCTAAAACTAGCCTTATGGGCTAATAGAATTACTCCCAAGAGGTCTAGAGGTAATTCTCCATATGTTCTTATTTATGGAAATGAGTCTAGGCTGCCTATCTCTGTAGAGTTACCAAATCTAAGTTTGATGAAAGAGATAAAAATGATGGAGGAAGAACTAATGGAAGTAAGACTTTCTTAGTTGATGGAGTTGGAAGAAACAAGAAGACAAACACTTCAGAATCTAGAAATTCATCAAGCACTAATGAAGAAGACATTTGACAAGAAGGCAGTCCCAAGAACTTCTAATGAAGGAGATCTTGTTCTCAAATGGGATGAGCTGAAAATTAGACCCATAAAACACACCAAATTCGATGCTATGTGGAGTGGTCCTTTCATGATCACAAAATGAAAGCCACACAATGCCTTTTAGCTGTCAAATCTTGAAGGAGAGGAGTTGTCAATCCCAGTCAATGGGATTCAACTCAAGCTCTATTATTGAGATGATATTTTACAATTATATATATTAAGATAGATTTCCCTTTCAAATAAGTGTTGATGCACATGTTTGAGTTCATTTTTCCCCCTTTCCCTAAGTGTTGGTGCATATGTTTTTGTTTAGTTGGTAGGTAGTTGGTGCTGCTCAATGTTTCTAATAGTTGTGTTAGGGTTCGATCTAAGTCTTTTAAAGAAATATATTGACTCCTATGCCCTATGGATGCTAAGGCTACTGATCAAATTTGTTTTAGCAAGAAAAACACCCTTGAGGTCACTAAGAATGTAGTCCATTTCCTTGTTATTGTCCTTGCAATTATTATTTTTTAAACATTTTTGTTTTTTATTTAAACACTTGGAATAAGACATCGAGTTTATTTAGGAGATAAAAACTTATCTCAAGTTGGAGTCTTTCAAATGAAAAAAATAAGAAGAGTAAAGTTACATGTAAAGTTTAAAAAAAAGAAGCAAAGTCCAAGTTTGGGTGCTAAAGATAAAAAGGAAAAAAGGAAAATAAGAAGAAGAACTCACATAAACAATGAGTTTTCTAGGGTTTCTTTGCTTCGTAATTTTTGTGTGCTACAATGCAAAGTTTTCATGGTGGCCAGGGTTAAAGGATCAACAAAATCCGTCAATAGAGTTTCATTGCAGTGTGGAACTAAAGTTCACCATGAAGAAGTGAGAGTTTGAAGAGTTTGCAAGCCTTAAAGATTGTCATCATCTAGTTGTGTGTGGTCATGCAAAGTTTTGTACATGATTTGAGATAGGTTAGGGCACTGCCTTATCATTTTTTTATTTTATAGTGTTTGATTAGTGACCATTACTTTGTCATTTTGAGTGCCAAGCCTTCATTAAAACTTAATTACAAAATAAAAGCAAGTTTATAAAATCTAGAAAGCATCATAGATTAGGGTTTTAGAGGTCAAATACATAGAGTTTCAAAGGACAGCCTAGGATTTTTTACTATGCCAATCAATATGCCATTCTCATAAAATAAACTATTAATGGAAGTTTCCTTAAAGAAACCCTAGTAAACCCTCTTCTGAAGTCAACCCAACTAAATGGACCTGCTAGGAATGAAATAATATTACCCTATAAGCAACATGTTATGTATTGTTAAGGTCATTGGTTGCAAAGGAATGATGAAGAGTCATAGTCAATAAAGAGGTTAGTTCTCCACTTTTGTGCATTGCAAGAGGGAAGGAAGTATGACAGTTAAGTGATTTTTTTGTAGATGAGTTCAAATTCACAAGGTTATGCTCAAAAAGGATAAGAAACAAGAAAAATAGTCATCACTATTTATGAACAGTGAGTTTGAGAACTCAAGGATAGTGAACTTAGCAACAATGAAGGGATTGTACAAAGATGGTATAAGGATAGAGTCATCAACTCTAAAAGCACACAAAAGACAGACCAAGGGTAGATTGTTGGTAAGGTAGCAAAGAGTTAAAGACAAACAAGCCAATAATGAAATCATAAGGACACAAGGGAAGTCATAAAAGAGCAGGGTCAAGTTGTAGATCACAGTCAAGATCAATATGGATAGTCACCCGGATGTTGAAGAAGGCAGTCTATAATGACAAACATAGTTGTAAAACTATGAAATCCTATCCAAAAGAGATCACAGTCCATCAAGTATCAAGCATGGTATAAATAATAGCCACCAATATGGAAGATAGTCAAAACCTCTAAGTAACAAACAAGCATAATAGAGATATGTTAGTATTGTGTCATAGAGCAATAAAGGATATAGATGATTGTTTTCAAATGACAATGCTTTGAAACTAAGCATGCATTCGAAGGAAAATCCTCTTCTTGTTTTGATGATGAGAGGTATGAGTTCCACTTTAAAATGATAGTCATATTAATGACAATTAGGGGGCATACCTATAATAATGAACTCTTCACATGCCTATAGATGAAATTAAAAGTTTTGTCTTGAATTCAAAACAATGAAAAGAGAATGCAAGAAGGCATCTATGAAAGGGCAATCTATTTGGTGATATACCTCTGGAACTATGTAGATATATAATCAATGGACATTATGGACTAACAAATATCTAATTATTTATGATTTTATATTCAATGAGAGTTCTAAATCTGAATAAGAATAGACCATTATAATGGGCCTTTGGACACTCATACAACTTGTTCATTAAGAAAAAAATCTACTTATTTTTTGTAAGTGAATTAGTTTCTTGAATGGAATATCCTATGCTCAAAACTAATATCTTTGCATAGTGGATGGCCTCTCAAAATGGAACCTTGGAAGTAGAGTTGAAAGAACTAAAGTGCCTGATTATAGTGCATAGATTTTCAGTATGCAAGTCAACACTTTATAACTGAGTTCTAAGGGATGTGAATGAAAAGACACAAGAACAATGCCACTCTTCATGGACAATCATGTCTAATGAGTCAAATAAAAGGATAAAAGATAGACTTGGGATTGAGTTTCAGGGGGTTAGAATTGAAATACCATGAAGAGTGACATTCACTACCTTTGGAAGATCTCAAGAAGTAGTGTCAAGTTTGTCCTATAGTGCATTAAGTGTGAGATCAAAGAGAATAGAAGCAAATGATAGTTAATAATTTGAAGATGAATAAGAGACTGTCAATGAAGAGAAACAACTTAAGTGCATTTGTTGATGAATGTGAAAGTTCAAATGCAAAGAACATTCACATACACAAAGATGGGGGTCCTCCTATTGTCAACACACAACCATGAAAGGGTAGATACTAAGTGCATGATGACATGGTTTAGGATTCATTATCACAATAGTGAATATGACAAAGGTTTGAAGAGTACAAGACAATGGTTTCAAGATGACCAGAGAGACAATAGGAGGACACAAAAGGGATTGTGGATTGTGAAAGCAAAAAGGAAGAGTGAACCAAGGTGGATGTGGGTAGTAACCATTGACAATAGGGTAGATTGATAATAGTCCTTGAGTTTTCAAACCTTTGCAAAAACTTTTCTTGAAGACAACTAGTGTAATGGTTCCTTCAAAGGGATAATCACCATAAATGATGGCAGCTTAATAGTGATGGAGATAGTCATTAAAGATAGTTTTCAGGTCATAACTAGTGATTATGTGAAGAAAAATCACTATGCAATGAAGAATGGAGGTCAAATGATAGTCTATGTCTATATTTGTGATCATGAATAAGAGAAGAGGGTAGATTGTCATATGAAGAAAGGCATCAAAGCTAGTGATTTTCCAAACGTAATATAATATGATGTGTGAACAGTGAAGGTGCGGGCTTAGGGCAGTAGAGAATTCTAAAGGCTTAGAAAAGTTTAACATCATTGCTCAGGCCACAGTCATAGATAGTTTAGGAGAACATGTAGTCACCCTCGAAATGAGAGGCTTCAATCACAGTCTAAATAAGGAGATAAATTTTTATTATTTTGGATGAATAAGTATGAGCATTTTTAGTTTCTTGTTGAAGGCACGGTGCTTTGACAACCTAATTTCATGGCCTTATCTTAGTAAACCAAGTGGTTGTGTGGGTGTTAGAACACAATGACAACATAAAGGTAGAGTTCAAAGAGTATTTGAGCATTGAGTGCATTGGATAAGTGAGGTCTGGGAGGTGTTGCAAACTGGAAGTAGTGTTGGAGTTGTTGATTCAATTAATGCTTATGAATGCAATAGTTGCTCTCACTGTATACTTTGTGTGATGGTTAGAAATGAGAATTTGATTAATGGGTTTTGCACCAAGGGCATATTTTATTCAGGAACTCTAAGTTTATCATATATAAAAGTAGAAGGAAACTTACAAAAGCCACCTCTAATGTTTCTCATGAAAGCCTAGTTATCTTCAAGTAACTTCACATGCCAGGTCCACAAGATGATCGGTAGTTAAGTGACTTGTTATGCCCAGTCTTAGTGCACTATGTGGTAGTTTTAGCTTGTCCTAGTGTCCTACATGGATGCAATTGGAGTTAAGATCAGTTATAGGCCTAAAAAGAAGGAAATTTAGGGTAGATACAACAATTCTAATTGAGTTCAAGACCCCACATGGGTGTAGTATTAGTTAAGACAAATTTTCAACACGTAAACAATCAATTAGGAGCAGTTCTAAGGCCTCATTTGCAAGGTTTTATCTTTTGCATGACCCAAGGGTGATTCATCATGCAAGTTGGAGGAGATTTCAAGAAAAGAGGACAATTAGTTCATCTTCAATCTTCTCTTTCGGTCAAAAAGCAAGATCCTCTTCCATAAATCTTCTTCTTTTCTTCCTTTTTGGGCAGTTCTTTCTTGGCTTTCTTTTGCCTTATGCATAAAGAAAATATTGTAACTCTTTTAATATTAGTAGAGCAGTAACAACTTAGTATTTTATGTATTCTTCAAAAATTATACAAGCAAGCTCCTTTTATCAATAAAATCAACAAGTTTGCCTTCTAAATTTTTTGTACATGAATGATGTTCATGTGAATGATCTGAGGTGATTTTTGTGATTTAAAAATTAAATCCTTGAGTTAGGTCTCATTTACAACAAATCTTATGCAAGGATATGAACAATTTATGCAAGTCATAGGTTGTGTTAACTTTTTTAGAGTTTGTGGTTCAGAAAACACAGCATTTTCCTACTACAAAACTTTAAACATAACATTCTATTGAAACACTTTTGTATAATTTGGTCAAAATTTTGAGTTGTGCATATAATAGAGCCATTTTTGAGAGAATTGTGTGTGAGAGTAGTAGGTACAAGGTCCTTTTATCATTGGTGTATCACCTCCTAGTTTAAATTTAAACATTAGTTTTCAATTTTTTATCCCTTTTCCAATCAAGCCAGGAAGTAGGAGATTTTCAAGGGGAACTAGCCAATAATCTATAGATTCATCCTTGTCTTAGGCAACCCACTGGCCTGAGGATGTCACCATGTTGCATAGGATTGTCAATCTTTAAAGCTTAGCATTCAGGGCACAATCCTTCATGAGAACAACAACCTTGGGATTCATCTTTCAGATCTTTTATTTAATGGGATTAGCATCGGGACATAGAACAATATTATGAACCACCACAGATTCATCAATACTAGGCATGTCCTCATATGACCAAGCAAAGATATTAGGATGAGAATGCAAAAAATCAAAAAAATTCTTAGATTCTTCTAAAGAAAGGCACTTTCCAAACTTAATCACCTTTTCAAAAGACTTGGAATCCATGAGAACATCGATAGTATCCCCTTTAAGGAGAGAACTACGGTCTTCAAGATGGGGAATAGGAACATCATCTTCCACATTAGATAAATGAGCCTCCTTATCAATACTCAAAATAGATTCTCCAAAGTACGCTTATGTATGCAAGCGATGTAGGAATTGTTGCTTATGTTGATAAGAAGGTAAATGAGAGTAAACATATAAGAACTCTTCCAGTGTTTCTTTCAAGGAGAAAAAATCTAGAGGGACTTCATTAGAGTCTAACTTACTCTCAATCAGTTCAAGATGAACTAAACTGAGAGGTTTGATGGAAATCATGTTGACACTCCACCATGGTCTCTACCTAGACTATTCATGAGAGCAACCAAGCCCCAATTTATGATTATGAGGTACACATTCTATAGGGACTTGGATACCTTGTTCCTTATGCCTGCAACCTTTATTCTTGTAACCATATTTAGAAACAAGCTTAAATCTAGTACTATAATGTGTTTGCAAGTCTTGAGGAGGAGGATCCACATAGAGAGCATCATTCCACCAGTGGGTATCATACTCCACCACGAGATCACAATCATTCTTCTCGATAGGAATACAAACATTAGCATCTTTAATAGAAGCATGATCATCTTCCTCAATAGGGGTACAATCATTCTCCTTAATGAGATCTTGATTATTTTCTTTAGCGGGAGGATAATCAACTTTCTTGATAGAGGCATACAAAATTATTGGAAGGTTCGGGTGGATAGGGTCAACTTTGTATTCTCTGATGAAGAACTCAAAAAATTCCAAGGACCCCCAATTATCACCAAGACATGCATTTGATTCAAAGGAAGACGTAGAAGGGGTAGAATTAGGATTCTTCACTTCAACACGATCTTCTCTAGGGACATCCATCTTAGGAGTAGCCTTCAAATCAAGCACTGTTGAAGAGCATGTTAGTGCATCAAAAGATAACGATGGAATACAAATTTTAAGAGTGTAAATAATTGAGGCCCGACAAACAGATACCATCTCACAAAGGTGTATAGCATCAGGGTTAGCCTTGATTGTAATTACTTCGTTATTAGCAACAAATTTTATACAATGATGCAAAGTAAAGGTTACAGCTCCTAAAGTGTGTATCTAGGGTCTTCCCAAGAGAATTTTGTATGGTAAAGGACCATACATAACATAAAACAAGGTGGGTATAGTAACAGGTCCCAAAATCAAAGGTAAGATTATCGTACCTAAGGCTTGATGACCATCATTATCAAATCCACGAATGTAAAAAGAAGTAGTAAAAGAAGATGAATCGATCTTGATCTTAGGCAATAGATCAATGCCACATGTGTTGAGAGCACACCTAATACCAATTTTGTTAATATCGACTATAATTATTAGAGGATCCCCTTACTTTTGTCCTCCAGAGGTGGGAGTTCCTATGGATAAAATGTAATATTTAGTGAATCTGCACGAATATGTGTCATCAATGCATTAACATCAATCGACCTAGCAGAGGAAGTCAAGAGGATCTTTTTTAAAGATTCTTGGAGCATACCTTGATAAACTAGAGAAGACTGAAACAAATCCCATAGCGAGACCTTAGTAGGAGTAACAAAAAGTTTCTCAACAAGATCATAATCACCAGGTGCTTTAGCTATAGGTCTAGGTGCTGGAGGAAGATTTGGTTAAGAAGGTGGTAAAGAAGTAGGAATAGAAGTAGGTTGAATCAAGTTTTGTTGATTCCTTCTAGTATTATATGGATGACCTACGAAAATATAAGAAGAGGCCGTAGCATTAAAAATCATGTGTAAAGGTCTGACGAGTCATCAGAGATCAGAACCACGCAGATAGAATGATTCCTCTTAGCACTAGTACAAAAACAACAATATATGACTAAATAAACTACTAAAAATTGCATATAAATGACTAATTTTGGTCACGTGACCATTAGTAGTTTATTGCTAGTCATTTATAACGTGACCAAATTTATGACTAAACTATTTTAGTCATTTATTTAGTCATTGATTTGGTCATTGATTTAGTCATTGATTTAGTCATTGATTTAGTCATTGATTTAGTCGTTAATTTAGTCATTGATTGTTGTTAACTGGTAATTTATTTAGTCATGGTAGTGATTTATTTAGTCAAATATTTAGTCATATATTTAGTCATTGATTGTTGTTAACTGGTTATTTATTTAGTCATGGTAGTCATTTATTTGTTATATATTTAGTCATTACTTTAGTCATTATTTTAGTCATGGTAGTCATATATTTAGTCATTGTAGTCATATATTTAGTCATTGTATTCATTTATTTTAGTCATAGTAGTCATTTATTTAGTCACGGTTTAGTCATTTATTTGAGTGAATCAATGATTCAAGTTATAAATTAAATCTAACCTAATTAATTCTCACAAATTTATGCATATAAACTTCAAATATCATAGATATTCAAATGTTTTTTTGTATTGGATTAAAACGGAAAAAAAAATACAATCAACAAACTACTTTATGCATATAAAGCTCAAATATCATAGATATTCAAATGTTTTTTTTGTATTGCATGAAAAAAAAAGAATATACAAACAACAAACAACTGCATAACCAAAGGAATTACAAACAACATACAACTACATAAACAAAGATCCAAGAAATACATCCTTCACTGCACTCTTGGTTGCCATGGAAGACAAATCCAAGATACAATACAAATGCTACAAACATTGAAGGCAGAAAAGACATGAAAATATATAGTAAATGTAGTTATATTATTTGTGGTGCATATATTGCCTGATTCAGAGTAGCCTCACCCTCCCATTCCAGCCAGACAACCCTTGAGAGAAGATTGGAAAGATTCGAATGAGAAGGTTGGCAACTTCCTATTTAGAAATCTCACTGGTCATGGTCCAATGAAAGTAAAGAGTGCATGTTCACCTCTCCAATTTGACGAGCTGCAACCTAAAAATAAGATTTCAATGATGGTTTTAGAATATGTTTATTAAAATGAAAATACAATTATTAAAATGAAAATACAGCCAAGATCTAATAATGAGCACATTTAGATTTTTACAATATGGCATCCTTTACCTATTTCAATGGTTTTGTGAGATTTCCCATTACAGATGCTTAAATCGTTAATGATGTAAAAAAAGAAATGAATTTACTTCTACATATACAAAATCATCTCAAATGCAATGGCAAATAAATTAGAACTCATTCTTCCAAATATTATAGTAGAGGAACAAAGTGGGTTTGTTTCAGGCTGGTCAATAAAACATCTTTGAGAAGGTAAAAACAACTTGTTTTATTGATAAAAAATGCTTACAAACAGCATACAAGTTTGAAAATAGTTACAATGCTCACTCCTTTGTTAGAAAGAACCTTCATAGGTTACAATACATGGCTCCAAGAATGGGCAGAAAACTAATTTTTTGAGTTACAATGCTCTGTTTTTCTGCTTCTAGAGCTCCAAAACAAAAAAGAACTAATTGAAAAAATGAAGCCTAAGGGTCCTATATCTCATCCCAAGCATAGGAGAGAATATAGGGACTATTTTTGACAAATTTACAAGGCCTAAAAGTAAGGTAAGTTTTTTTACACGCCTAAGAGGTTTGTGCCTTGACTTAGTCCTTTCAGCTCCTTGAAAAGTGCTCCAACTCATGATGAGGCTCCTAGATCTTTGGGAAGAAGTTTGAACTCCCCCTAGATGCTCTCAAACTACCCACAAGAAGCTCAAACTGCCACCAAACTGCCTTGACTGCCTCCTTGAAAAGCTTAACTTGCTGACCTTGTCATCCTTGCAAGAGATTTTAAAATTCTTGCTCGTGCAAAACCAAAAAATCTACTTTTGAGGGTTCAAAACTGCCCCCAAACTCTATGTTTTTTGCTCTAAATTTCACCCAAATCCTAGTTATATCCATGCAACCTCCATTTTGCATTAAATGTTGTTATTGCAGCTTATAAATTGCTCCTTTTTACTTGCACTTTTAAGACTCTCTTTATCACTATGAACTTCGTATGCAATTCTCCATTCTTTTCTGCCACTGGTTTGGTACGAACCTTGTGATAAATTTGATGCCATTCCATATTTCTCACAAGCAGTGTGAAATGATATTGTCATTAGTAGACTGTTTTGACTCACTCTCACTTGCTTCTCTGCTCTCTTCAAGAAATATGCTCTCTATTTTCCAATGAAAGCAATAATGAAGGTAGTTTTCTTATTTTATGCACAAAAGCTAGTCTAAATACACCACAATCCATAGCTCTGACTTTTTGGATTGCCTTAAGTCTTTCCAAGGAAACAATACAAGACTATGAAGGGGTTATGAATTCATTGATTTCATATAAGACAAACAGTCACTGAAAATCACTGCCAAAACTCTACTTGACAACCTCCTATACTATGGCAATTAATATTTTCATTTGATACAATGACAATATCATATACATATTTTATCTTGATTGTCTTCCTTCCTTGATGTAATGCTCTGCCTCCTATGAACTAGAGACTTTCATGGAGAATTAAATTGGTCATGACATACTAATGCAGGGACTTCCGGAGGTCATAACTTTTGACTCAGATGTTCATTTGGGTTGAAATTTTACAAGTGGATGCATTACGAGGTGGCATGTGGATTCTCAATGACCTTAAGTTGGTTGGTGCCCATTTGGGCACTTTTTTGAGGCTTGAAACTTTCATCTTGGCACTCAAAATGGCAATTTAGTGTTTTTTTCTAGTTTTTAAAAAGTTTTTTTTGGTTAATAACTTGAAACTCATGTTTTGAATTTAGGATGTTAGTTGGCAATTCGCCCTATCTTAGTTTTAGGAGGTTTTTGGGAAAAAAATTGGACTCTCAAAGATATGCATGCAAAATTACCTAAAATGGCAAAATCTGACAATTGTCGAAATCTGCCAAAAAAGGTAATTTTTTGGTTTTTTTAATCAGTTTTTTGGATATAAGAGAGTTTTCTCTCATTGTAGCAGCAGATTTGGTGAATAGAAGATTTTCATTTTCCATTTATTTCGAATCTTTGGCTCTCACACATGATTAATGGCACAATTCTATTGAGTGTATGTTGTTGGCTACATCACATACTATAGGATGTCATTTACACTACTATTCTATGAATATCACAACCTAAAATCCATTGCTTTTACTAGTAGACCATTAACATGCTCATGTGACTAGCTTTTCCTTTTGGAAAGATCAAGTTTACCCTCTCATTGAAACCTGTGATGAAAACTATTCATACTTTCCCAATGAAAATCTTGAAAAATATCAAATTTTGTGAACATAAAAGCCTTTGATCTCCTTTCATGAGGGCCTCTCCATGTGGCAGGGATTGGTAGAAGCAACAAAAGGATTGTGTTTTGGCTCACCATTGTCAAAGTATGGTCTTAATCACAACCATGACACTTTTCAAGCTGTGATTGGACAATCAATTTTAATGATAACTGTCGATGTACTTCATTAACTCATATGTCCTCCTCAATATTCCATTGGTAAATGCCCATATTATTCATCATTCTATCCTTGAGACTTTTCCCTATTCAGTGTGTTGTTCAAATGTTAGAGACTACCCCTCTTCATTTATGACAGTCCCATGCCTATTACTGTCAACACTACCATAGCCCTATGTGCATCTTCCATTGGTAAAACTAGGCTATCCTTCATATAGCTAAGCAAGGTCCTTTGATAAAATGACACCCCTTTCATTTTTTATTGCACCTTCAATGGATTTTCATCTTCCATTGATGTCTCAATGTTACTTCAAAACCTTGGCACATCTAGTGTGCTAACTATCTCCTGCAATCGTGTAATACATCCCTTTAATGACCATTCTTCACAGTTCCTTAGTCAATGAAGACAGTTTGATGACTATCCTACTCAGCTTGAAGCTATCATATACATTCATTATCTCATTGTGACCATCTTCAAACTATTGTCTTACATATCATTCACTATGAAGATGTCAAAGGATTGCCCCTCTTGATAGTGATTGTCACACTTCTTGTGTTCATGCATTCAAACTATCCCTTCATTCATGGTTGTCATGAATTTACTTGAAGCACTGTGATTTGCAACTATCACTGCCCACTTTACTACTATCCATCCTTATTTCTTCATAGGATTGTCACCTTGTAAAACTATCATGCCTTGTGATTATCATTTAGTAAGTGTTGAATCATTTGTTTTAGGACTGCCTTGAGGGTTGTCATCAACCCCTTTCGCCACTGTCCTTCATTTTTTTTAGTATTGTGGTTCACAATTTGTAGCAGCTACAAGAAGAGCCTTTATGCGGGCTCGCTTCTTGTCTTGACTTTCTTTCCCAGATTCCTCTAAAAAAAATTACAGTAATAACAAACAAAAAACCAATAGAACAACAGTAATTATATCACATTGAATATAAAATATAAACATTGATTCCTGTACTAGTTTATGATTACATAAGAAGTTTATGGACCTTGAATAATCAAATAACATCAAGAAATGTTACATGCTAGAAATTTTGGAAATCAACCAAAAATCAATCAACAAACAACCTAACAACCTAAAATCAATCAATCAACATTGAAAAAGAATTGTAAACTAACTAACAGTTTGCTAATGACCACTGAAGAACCCAAATCAAAAAAACACAAAAACCTTTTATAACAGGCTTCTCATTCACAACCTAAACATAACATTTCATAATTATCTAAACATTAAAAGGTGAAAATTTATTCTAGATGCTTGTAGAGACTAAATTTTGCAAGAAATTTGAAGGCACCATTTTGACTTGAAAATGGATATTTTCAAAAAAGTATAATGATGTAGCCCAAAACCTTAGCTATGATGCAAAAGGATTCAAGAACTTTAACACAAGTTAGGGGACTTGGCTTGACCATCAATCTTTGAGTTGAACGGTTTACCTTTGCAATGAGGCCCAAGTCTCCTAAAGCCTGCAGAGGAAAGAAAATACAAAGAGACCTCAAGTCAATTCTTCAAACAAAAAATAACCTCCAAATCAGTGAAATTTTCCAAATAAATATGCCATATAAAGATATACTATAAGATCCAAAGAATTGTCGATTAGAAAGGTATAAAGGCTCGGCTACTTACAAGATGGTAAGTTAGAAAGATAAAAAGGTAAGCCTTGTTAGTGCCTCAACCCATAAATAATTATCACAATTTGGAAAATAGCTTGAAAACTTCAAAAGGCTAGAATTGAATGAGTACAAAGCATCCATATAATCTTATCAAACATTGAACAAAACAACACATAGGGCTTGGAATTCATCCTATCCAAAAAACTTATAAGGTGATTAATAAATTAGTATTGCTGCAAAAAAAATTAAAAGCATATTGTTGGCAACACAAAGGCAGACAACTGAGAGGGGGGGGTGAATCAGTTGTCACAGAATTTCAAACTTATTAAATTTAGTAACCCCTATTCTTAGATTTGATTAATAACCATGAAAGCATAAATCAACAACACATTAGAAACACACATAACACCAATATTTTTACAAGGAAACCTTGTTAGGGGAAAAACCACGGTGGAGGTTAATCCATAGGTTTATACTCTGTTAGAAGTATGGAAAAATGGGGAATGCACATGCATTCATTCACACAGCCTAGAGCTCACTGCTCAAATAAAAAAGGCTTACTGCCCAAGGGAAGACTCACTATCTTACACTAATATTCAGATTAAATCCATCTGAAGATCTTGAACTGAGAAAATAGCATATGTTAATGCCTAATTACAATTCTAGTTAAGCACATGAACACTTCTTCACTCTTCTTCACTCCTCTTCACTCTTCTTCACACTTTGCTCTTCCTTCAAAAGATTTAGAATAGTATTTGCACACACACACTCGCTTGCTCGAACACATTGACATTCAAATGAAGACACAATCACTTATATATATCCGCAATAAGGAATTACATCGTTACATGTCGGCTTCAATAAAATAATAAGATGAATACAATATGTCGGCCCAAAACAATAAAGATTATTAATGTGAATCTACCAAGGTCGGCCACAACATAGTAGAGACCCAAAACAATGTCCTCGAACACAAAACACCTTCAAATATTTTTCCTTGAAGATCCACAACACGCTACAAACACCCTGTCGGCCATGAACATGAAAAACATGAACATGCAAGAGAAAATCATCGACCGTGAGCACAACGATCAATGCAGACATGCAAAAGAGATAGAGAATGATGTAGAAACATCCACAAACACCACAAGAGCATACACAACAACTCAGATTACCAGAATCACATTATCTTCTTCCAGGAATACCAGCTATAGTAGCAGAATAACTATCAGAACACAAAAACTCATAACTTGCTCAAATCTTCATGCGCACCTTTGAAAATTTTTGTGGATAAACTAGATAGGATTTTCAACAAACCCTTTAATCCACAACTTCTCACCATCAACATACTAAACTTTCCATCATACTGATCTTCACTGCTTCACAGACAACCTGCAAATTATTTTATTACAATTTTCTCAATATCCTCGACATATACAATCTAAAAAGACATTAATACTAATAGTGTTGAAATCAATGAAAACCACATATCAGAAACACAACCACAACATTCAACACATATAAATTGCTATAACATTTGAACTATTTTGATTCCTAAAAATCTCCCAAATTGCACCCATCTTTTTAATTTTTTATGAAAGGAGGTTCAAGATGAATATTTTTGAAAGGATGTTTCCTAGTACGCTAATAGCCAATTTTTGGCTGTAGTATCCAAGTTGCGTCCACATCTCAGTCAACAATTGTGTTAAAAAAACATATGAAATTGCATTTGGAAAGCAACGAATGTATCCTTGATACCAACCCATGATGCACCCAGTTTCCTTTAGATATACAAAGTGATTGGTAACTCAACGATATTCAATCTAACATCCATTCTTGTCTCTCATTATTTCCCAAATAATGTCAACTTTAGAATTCAATTGTGTGCATTATAAAATCTATTTTTCCATCATATTTCACACTGGCTTTGTATCAACCATCAATACTACATCCATTTTTGATGATATAAATTTGATTATGCTTGATTGTTAAAACTAAAATGAATTTTGTATCTTGTATGCCACCATTTATACTATTTATTTACCTTTGCATCCATTTAAATGTCTTATTCACAACATAAGATGTTCACAATACTGACATTGGAGACAAAACCAGTTTCATCTTAAAAGACCCTATTCAAAAACAACTTTGGCATGTATTTAAGTGTATTATTGAAATATATAAAGGATGCATTTTGTGAAAATTATTGGGTCTTTTCTTCAATAGCTAAAGAAAGGGATTCTATTATGGATAAGTGTTAAATAAGAGAAGTTAATGATTCCATTATGGTCAAGTGGGCTATAGATTTCATTGACTTGGGCCTGAAAATGGAAGCTAAGGTCTAAATGAAGTTAAAGAAGTTCAAAAATGCAATGGTAAATGAACCAACGGCTGATCCAAGCTCCAACCTACCTACAGGAAAAGTTCAGACCGGTCCAAAAACTATTCAAACATAAGTCCTAAATTTTGGAAGTGGAAGTAATTTTGTTTTCACGGGATATGTTAATGTACTAAGTAGAGAATTTCGTTCATGGTTTGAAAATACAGTTTATTGTGAGGATAACACATTAATCATGCAACATGAAGTCAATGACTAGAAGAAAAAAAAAATCATTTATGTCTTGTTCTAAATTCTCTACAGGAGAAGAAAGTAGAAAGAATTCAAAGAAGGCTTTGTGTGTACATGAAACCAAATGTTGGCATCTATCCAAGGCCTCCTAACTAGTTTGTTTGTCAGTAACCCATAAGAGATTGAGATAACATTTTTTTACAAAAAGTCACATGTTTGACCTTATTTCTAATAATATCATCATTTAACATGTTTTATCTTTTGTCAAAAGTAAAATTTTCTTTTTCCTATAGACCAGATCCCTAAGAAGACTCAAAATGTCAAAGAATTACATAAATGCAACATTCCTGGTAATTCATGGAAGAGAGTGCTCACCATAGGAGCCATAAGTGGTTAGTTTATCATGCCTTCATTAGAAACAGGATTAGCCAATAGTTTAAATACTCTATATTTAAAGAAATATAATAGCTTCTTGTAGAGTTATTAGATTCTATCTGCTTAAAGAGCTATTAGATTTTATCCCTGCATGCCACATATTATATATGTAGCCTAAAAACAACAATTAAGTTCAAAATAACATAAAAATGCATATGCTAAACAAAACTACCATAAATATCATAAATACAGTATATTAATTTGATATCAGTTTGTCAAACTTGAATATCATGATAGATATTCATGTTCTAATATTAAATAATATAATCACTAATCAACATCATAATTTTTGTTCTCTATTATCTTTGAATTAGCACCAGATGATATCAAAGCCAACAAGAGATTTGGCAGAATCGGTAGACACTCACACACCTTGTTATTGAATATTGCCTGTGATAGACAGACGACCATTGTGAGTGTAAAAGCTAGGTAAAAGTTAGGCATGATATCCACATGAATCATATAGTTTCAATAGACAAAGACTATGAAAAATGAATACTTGTGGTGGGAACACAACCCATTTGATGGTCAGCGAAGTCACAACATTTGTTGAAAAAAAATAAAAGATGTTGGGTGGTAAACATGAAGGTTTCTCTTATAATCATGCAAGCTTCCCATTTATGTCAGTAATAATTACAAGGCAAGGGAACCCACTTAGCACAAAAAAAAATTTCACCCTCTAACTTTGGGATTTCACCCTCTTGCATCTCTCTCCTTTTGTAAAGCTTTTGGAGCATGTCATTCATGTCATAACCACTACTTGAGATCATCTTGAAGATGAATAGAAACCACACAACTCAAATCCTACAAAAACTAAAAAATCTAATTAAAAATTATCGTAAAAACCTTCACCTACTTAATAACAACTGACATATAAACAAACAATATCATGAATGTCATAGTTTGAAAATTCACTAAGTACCTGCCTAATTGTAAATACTCTTAAGTTGCAAGATACAACAAAAAACCTACTAGAAAACTCATAGACAAGATAGGGCAAGTTGCAGACCCAAACACTAATTTTTTCCTTTTTAAGGCTTGCTCGCCCTCATTTCTCACCTACATAGTAATTTGTCTCCTTTAAGCTCTTCTTGCAACAATTTTTGGAAATTGTGGAAGCAAGATTTCAGCGAATTTAGAAGGTCTTTTAGGTATGTTTGTTTTTCTCATTTTTCAAATTTGTTTTTCATTACTAAATTCATCCAAGCAATTGAATTTTTGTCCTTTACATGTTCATTTGTGGTTCACATGCATATGAAATTATATTCCAGCGTTTCCAGGGCAGGGACAACAGGAAACGTGGGAATACATTTCCAAAATGATGGGGGATGGGAGGCCTTTTTTGGGAAGGCAATAGGGGACAACAATTAAAAAGTAAGAAAAAAAATTTAAACAAACAAAATTTAAATTATTCATATATAACTTATAAGCACTCGTCATATTTATTATGAGTATTACCTAACATTAGAGATGAATTAAGAATTCACATTGACACATTGCTTTCAATGTGAATGTGCATGTATAACAAATACAACAAAAATCCCAAAGGCTTAGGTGCAATACTTGGTAATGGTGAGAATGTGTAGGAGGACCACAATTTCTAGTTAGAAGACTCACAATAATTAGTGATTTTTTGTAGCTTTTTATTATTCACAAAACACAAGCTCTGGAGTCATTTTGCATCACATAAAATTATTAAATCGCAAAATAATCTTTCAATCAGAAGAACAAAGATGTTAAATTTTAGTGAAGCAAGTTCATTTTCAATGTCTACACTAGACTACCCGTTATTGAAATCCCTAACATCTATTAAGCATGTACAGATAGCAGCCCTAAGCTCTAAAAGAAGACCAAATGTGTTAGACCTGATTAAAGAGGGTAGAAGCTTACCTAAAATAGTGAAACTATACCTTTAGAATAAAGGTGCAAAACTAGGATGAAGAAAGTGAATAATAATGCTTTCCAAAGTGAGTTGTTGCCTCTAGAATGATTTTCCCAAACTGATATAAGAAAAATCGGACATGTTAGTCCAATAATGACCACAATATGCACGCTATTGGGGATGTAGTAGAAAAGTTGGTATGATCCATTTATATCATTATGTAATGGAAATGTCAAATATCCATCATAAACAAGCCTCAAAAATCACCTCAGTCAAAGTAAAAAAATTCCATATGCCCAGGACAGTTGATGAACATCACAAACATCCACAGCTCTATCAATGATAGCTAGGCATCCCCATTGTGCCCCCTTAAAAAGGAACGATTCTAGAATGTTGTTGGCCAGTAGAGGCAAATTGAGTTTCTGACTTGTGAAATAATTAGTAGAAGCTGACAGTCAATATGGTTTATCTTGTTTAGTTTCCTCTCTATTTCAAGCTATCCCTATGATGTAATCTCACACCCTTGACAATATAGTTATAAATAGTCTCATTGAGGGCAGAGCATATAGAATTCCAACAACAAATAAGAAATTCTGGGAGCAAGAATGTAAAAACCGTGCACTTGAAAAATTATAGGTTTTTCGTATGGCTGACTAAATTTCTATATTTGAAAACTACAATGGTTTGCAGTTCCTTAGAGATCTTGTTTAGGAATTCAATATCACTTTTGGAAAATATCTCATGATTTGATATGAAATAGATTCCATAAGTGAAATGTTGCAGCTCCACCGATCTCAAAGCTCAATCAACCATACACAGTGAATGTTTGTCAAGCTAAGAATGCCATAAACTAATTATAACTCACAAATATTAATATTATTATCAATATCATTATTATCAATCAGAGAGATTAGATTTTCACAATCAATAATAATTGGTGCATGTCATTTCTAAATTCAATTGTAAGATTATTTTTCCATCAACATTTTGGATCACACTCCATGATCCTAGGATGAAAGAGACTATGTATAAAAATTGGAAGAGGGAGACTACACTAAGTTCAAGATTTTCCTATAGCTCTCTTTCATGGGATGAATAATAATAAGTGTGATCGGAAATATCGATGCCAAATAATTTCACACAATTGAATCCACATACACGATGATTATAAATTTTCATATTTAATAGCTATATTTAAATTAAAATTTAAAAATAGCTTAAAGAACCTATGCACTTAGATTTGAAACTTGAAAATTTTAAGAATGAACCCTAATTAACAAAGCAACAGTTAAAAATGGATAATCAAAGAAGTGAAGGGTGACCTAAAATCTGGATGGCCTTCTAGCCAAAAGTTTGTGAAGGTCTCTGCAACGGTATCATGCAGATCAACAGATGCAAGAAATTGGATTTCCTGACAAAGCACAAATTCAAAAACCTCTTTCCAATCCCTCACATTTTTGGTAAGCTCCGAATCAAAGTAGCCAAAGGGGTTTTGAGCATCCCTCGATGTTCATCTCTTTTCTTCTACAGGCAGTGAGAAGAAATCAGATGTTGCGATTTGAGGCGATGCAAAAGATGGTCTAGAAAGTCGTGGTTGATGAGGTGGAAGAAACCCCACTCTCTGCACACCTTTTCCACCTCCTCTACAGAGCTCTTTTCTAGGTTGATCACAAGGATTTTGACATTATCATTAGGAGAAGAAGAGAAACGGTTTGGGATGATGCTCTTCCTTCTCGAAAATGCATGTGGAATGAGAGGGAAAATGAATGAGGAGAGGGAAATTAAAAAAAAAAAAATTAGAAAAAGTAATTTTTTATTGTCTTAATTTAAGACAATTAGAAAATTAATAATATAATTTAAACATAAAAATATATTTAAGACAAAATGAATATTTTGTCTTAAATTAATGTCTTAAATCCCCCTTTTATGTAGTAGTGTGTTCAGGCCGGTTCTTCAAAACGTCAAGGACCTTTCCACTGCCAATTTCAATTACCTCTAAATTATTAGTGTTTAAGAATGAAATTTGCTTAAACCCTAATAATTACACCATACATGTTGCTTCAATCTATTCACAATAAATAAAATTTGAAACTATTAGGATTTTAGGGCTTACTTAGATTCTTGAGTTCGAAAAAAGAAAACCTTGAACCCTTGGCACACATATCTACATCATAGATGGACATACCAATACTATGTCTTTGCCTGCTTTACACTTGTTCACTAATTTTTCCCACCGCTCTAATTTGCATCATAGCTGCATCACAACACAAAGTAGATTTAAGACAATATTCCATACTTACATGATACATAAGTGCTTTTGCCTTCGCACCTTATTTGGCAAAACCTTATTTTTAGGTTGCAACTCGCCAAATTGGAGAAGTGAAAGGTCAATACTAATGAGGAAGAGTTTGGAGGAGCGAGAACCAATAGTGGTGGGAAAAGTAGCACAAAATGGTGAAAAGCAACCAAAAAATGGAAAAAATGATGAGCGTTTAAGATTTATTTAATCATAAAAAAAAAAATATAATATATAATATAAAATATAATTAATATATTATATATATTTAATATAATAGTAATAAGATTAAATTATATATAATATAATTATATTTATTATTATATTTAATAGTATATATAGGTTATATTATTATTATATATTGTATTCTATAATAAAAAATATTAAATATAAATATAAAATTATTATAATTAATATATTCTTATAAAGAACAAATTAAATTAATGTATAAAAAATTTGATAGTTTAATTGGTCTTTGGAGAGATTAGGAAAAAGAAAGAGAGATCGAGGGGGAGACAATTCTATATAGAGAGAGGAATATATTATACTAACACTTGCACCTAAAGGAGGTTCAAGGATTGCGCCGATAGAAAATTATATGTATGTTAATATGTTAGAGAGTATGTGTTTATGTGTGGATGTGCTACAAATTCTAGTTGCATGTGGCTAGCTTAAAAAATTAATAATAAGTGCTAAATAATGGAATGAAATAAATTTAGACAAATCTAGATTATAAGGGCTCCCTAACATACTTCATGCTCTTGGGCTTAGATGTGGTGAAGTTAGGGCTCCCTAAAATGCTTCCTCTTTGACCCCATCATGTTGGACTATGTGAATAGCACTATTGATTCTTGATTCCTTAAATGATCCATTCAAATGGATTGAAATAATTGATAATATATATGTATTATTTAAATGAAAGTGTCTGCAAGATAGCCCTCAAAATGCAATTGGATTTTTTAAATCATATTTTATTAGTGAAATTGACCACAATTTCTCTTTGATACATTTGACATGCTAACACAACAAAAAAATCAAACTAGCTTCAAATCATAGTTAAAAACATTAATGATTCATTAACATAATGTTTTATAAAAGTTAAAGAATGTAAATGTTAATTTTTTATAAAATATGTGAAGGCCTTAAGACTACACCAAGAGGCAATGCCTTCCATGCAATAGGTATTTTTGGTGCACCAAGCAACCTAGGTGGCCAAATGTCTCACTTAGGTAGGGGTCCCATGAGGGGGGCTTAAACTCTATGGATTATGATCGAATTTGAAAGAAAAAAGAATAGAGGAGCAATAGTCATTTATTTAGTCATTTATATTTGTCTGATATTAGTCATTTAGTTGTGATTTTACTCGATGACCAAATTAGTCACTTATGATGATCAAATTAGTCATTTATTTGACAAATTCTACTAGTGTTAGTCACGTGACTAAAATTTTTTAGTCACGTAGTCATTTATTTGCCAAATTCTACTAGTATAGGAGAAGGGCTAGTCGGGTTCATGTTAATGAAGGGTCTCTTAGGCCTTTAAGGAGCCACAAATATTGTCACTACATTTACAAACTCTTTGACTTGCGAAGATGAAGTAAATGATTGCGATGAAGAAGTTTGCTTGAGATATCTACAAATGGGAGAAGATGCCTCTAAGAAATCATCTAGGGCATCATCTAGCATATCAAAATCTTCCTTAGAAAAATAATTATCAAAAGCATTAAAATATTGCAAAAAAAGATGTGACAGATTTCCTCTTTCACATTGAGTTCACCAAAATGTAAAGGAGGGGATTTGCCACTCCCAAGTCCCAAGATAAACAGGGTCTAAAGGGAGTGAATTTTTGTCGGTCACCTCAATGACACAGACTCAAGTGGTGAAAGTTTAAGATGAAAGAGATTGCAAAAATGTGTTGAAATAGAGTTTCTAATATGGTCACAGATAAAGGCCTTCGAGAACCGAAAGAGAAGATTACGAAGATTTTTGGGACAAGAAGATAAGCTCTCAACCAAAGGACATTAGTGTGGGAGTGGGACAACAACGCGACGCATTGGCGTCTCATACAGACAAAGAGTTGAACCCTTGTATAAAACTCAAAGAATCTACTATATATATAAAATTCAAGGTCTGGTTACTCTACTAATTTAATAGAAAGCAAGAATGAAAGGAAATGGAAAATAAGGAAATATGATAACTCACTAAAGGTCCTATTCTAAGAAACCTCCCGCAAAGCTCCACACGAGAAACCTACACACAAGGCGAACGAGGAAAAATGTTGGGGCTATTTTGGGGCTTGCCTTACTCAAGCCCCTATTTTGGTGTTTCCACCTCCTTGGATAGTGAGATAGATAAAGAATAGAAAAGACATAAAATAAAGTAGACACAATGAGTGATAAAAGCAAACCCTGCTATGGAGGAGAACTCGTATCAAGATATAGACAAATGAGTGATAAAAGAAAACCACACTATGGAGAACTCGTATCATGAGATATAAACATAATAAAATGCTAGCAAATAGACAAGATAGCAAGAGAGTGTTACCAATAGTCTATGGCTCCCTCTTGGCTTGATAGATGTGACATTGAGTGCTTGCAAGAGAGCCTTGGTTGTTGATGAGACAAAAATTTGGTAGAGATTCATCATAGATACATGATGTAGAAGGGAAAGGAATGAGAGAGCAAGTTGGAGTGAGAGAGTGATAATCCATACAAATGAGACTGAAAAGGATGGTTTTGTGAAGTTGCATTGGAAAGAAGAGTTGTTACACTCAATATTCTACCATGACAACACATGTCACAGGAAAAGGTTCATGAGATTCCCTCATTCGAACTTGTAAAGTGTGGGGACGCTAGCATGTCGTGTGGACGTTTGCACATCGTGTAGGCGTCCAACTCACAAATTTGCAAGAAATGAGGTGACACGCTGTTGGTGCTTCATCATTACCCCTTATGGAGTTGGAATCATGAAATTTTGACTCATAAGGTTCTTGTCATAAATGCGGCTAGGCGGCATAAATGCAAGGGGCCAAACGTGCAAATGTGAAATTGCCACAGGGTGCAATTTTACGACATTACAACATGTGTGCAAAATGTGGAAGCATAGACAAGGCATGTGAAATGTTTGAAAAATTACCTTGAAGAGATGTGGTCTCATGGATTGAAATGATTGTAGTATATGCACAAAATGGAATTGTTGAAAAGGCTTTAGAAATTTCCAAGCAAATGTAATTGTCAGGTTCAAAACCAAATTTCACAACCTTTGCTAGCATCCTCTCTTCCCATGCAAAAATGAGAGCTTTGGAATAGAATGGAAATCCTTCAAAACATAAAGGATAGAGGAACTTTGTCTGATATTATAGTTGTAATTGCCCTAATAGACATGTATGTAAAATATGGAAGCATTAACAAGGCACATAAATTGTTTGAAAAAATACCTAAAAAAATATGTCATCTGATAAACTGCAATGATTGCAAGATATGTATAAAATGGATTTGTTGAAAAGGATTTAGAATCTTTCAAGAAAATACAATTGGTAGGTGTAAATCCAAATTCCACAACCTTCACTAGTATCCTCCCTGCTTGTGCCAAAATGGGAGCTTTGGAACAAGGTATGGACATCCATCAAAACATCATGAAAGGATGATTTTTTAGATATTATAGTAAAAAATGCTCTAGTAGAAATGTATTCAAAATGTGGAAGCATAGAAAAGGTACGCAATATGTTTGACTGGGTGCCTCGAAGAGAGGTTATCTCATGGAATGCAATGATTATAGGATATGCATAAAATAGATTTTTTTAAAAGCTTTAGAAACTTTCAAGAAAATGCAATTGGCAAGTGTAAAGCTAGACTCCAAAAAATTTTCTAGCATTCTCCCTGCCCGTGCCAATATAGGAGCATTGGAACAGGGTATGGACATCCATCAAAGCATAAAGAATAGAGGAATTTTATTAGATGTTGTAGTTGCAACTGCCTTGTTGGACATGTATGCATAATGTGGAAGCATGAAAAAGGCACGTGAGCTATTTGAAAAAATTCTCCAAAGAGATGTCATCTCATGGAATGCAATGATTGAAAGATATGCACATGGATTTGATAAGGATACTCTTAAAATATTTAAATTAATTAAAGCGCTTTGGAACATATCCTAACATTGTAAGCTTTGCTTGTGTTCTATATGCATGCAATCATGCAGGTTTAGTGGATGAGGATTGTACATACTTCAATCACATGAGTAACCCTTATTTCATTACATCTACAACTAATCATTATGTTTGCATGGTTGACCTTCTTGCTTGAGCTAACTATCTTGAAGACACTCTACACTTTATCATTAATATGTCAGTTAAATCTATGGTGGTTGCGTGGACGTGTTTTCTGGGTTCTTGTAGATCACATATGGACATTGATTAATTAGGCCCAACTTATGAATGTAGCCATTGATTAAGTAGGCCCAAATTTTGGTGGGTAACATTTATGCACACATGCTATACAACACTTACCATATTAGTTGTAGTCCTAGAGGAGCTTTGATTTTCATATCATTCATTGCTTCAAGTTTCTTGCCATGGCATACCTAATGCTTGAGTAGAATTCATTGTATTATAATAATAGAACAATTTATTTCTTGAGCATATAGAAGTTCTAATGATATAAGATTTGATGAAGCAACTTGTAACACAATTCATTTTTTCACCAGTCCATCATTTACTTTGGAAGACTTGATTCACAAGGAGTTTAATATGGGTTACCATGCCAGAATAAAGCTCCATTCCTCATCATGAATAGGTCGGTCAAGCAGTTACTGATTTCAAATACTTCTTGGAGTATCTTCTTTCATTTGGATTTACTAAAACTAGCTTCTTATTGTAGTCTTGCACTTTTCTTATAGACCACTCTTGTTCTAAAATTTACTAAAATGAACCGAGTTTCCTTTGAAAATCTACAACATGCAATGCTAGAGAAGGATGCAAGACGATGTGACTAATCTCATCCCTTCATCACAAAAATCAATATTTAATGCCTACCCACGAATTTGATCTGTCCTTGTGCCAAATCCCTGATAATAATGTCGACATTAAAGGCACGATCAGTTTATCAACGAGGTGAAGATTCTTTCATCTTTGCAACATCCAAATTTGGCATGCCTCTATCATTACATTTATCCAAAGGGAAAATATTTGCTTCTTGTTTATGATTATATGAAAAACGACACTGGCATATCATCTCCACAAAAGAAAGAAAGGGAAAGGCTTAAATTGGAAAACACATTTTAAAATTACTGTGGAAACAACTAATTCCTTGGCATTTCTTCACAAACAAGAGCCCCCTGATGTGCATATTTCAAAGATATTTTTTAATTATATGATAATGTCTTCTATTTTTTATGCAATTACATCAGTATGGTTTCTACCATGAGCATGTCATCCTATAAATATAATAATATGAGTTTTAGCCATGTACAGAGTAGGATTGGAATACTCTGTCTTACATCCCTTGTATACCGCTTCTAATTATCATATTTTGAAATCAACAAATTAATATATGCTTTGTATGGATTTGTTCTTATAATTCCCTCTCATATTTATGCACAAATATCAGCTAAACCCATGTATATTGTAGTGGTTGTTGTATAAGTAACCTTTAAAATTTCCATTGACAAAAGTTATAGTTTTTTAATTATTCATTAAACCATTCATCACTCCTTACATTAAATTATTAAGACATAGTGTTACCATGTTTTCTAGAGTTGAAATGGTCTCAATTTACCTACTTTAATTTCAAGCAAACGCAATTGGCAGCTATAAATCTAGACTCCACAATCTTTGCTACCATTCTCCCTGCCTATGCAAAAATGGGGGCTTTGGAACATGATATGGACATCCATCAAAGCATAAAGGATAAATGAATTTTGTGAGATGTTGTAGTTACAACAACCTTGGTAGACATGAATGCAAAATGTGGAAGCATAAACAAGGCATGTGAAGTGTTTGACAAGGTGCCTCAAAGAGATGTGGTCTCATGGACTGTAATGATTGTAGGATATACACAAAATGAAATTGTTGAAAAGGCTTTAGAAATTTCCAAGAAAATGTAATTATCATGTTTAAAGCCAAATTCCATGTAACCTTTGCTAGCATCCTCCCTGCCCATGCCAAACTGGGAGCTTTGCAATAGTATGAACATCCATCGAAGCATAAAGGATAGAGGAAATTTGTCTAATATTATAGTCACAACTGCCCTAGTAGACATGCATGTAAAAAATGGAAGCATTAACAAGGCACATGAACTATTTGACAAAATACCTAAAAAAGATGTCATCTAATGGATTGCAGGATATGTCCAAAATGAATTTGTTGAAAAGGATTTAGAAACTTTCAAGAAATGCAATTGGTAGGTGTAAAGCTAAATTCCACAACCTTCACCAGTATCCTCCCTGCCTGTGCTAAAATGGGAACTTTAGAACAAGGTATGGACATCCATCAAAGCATCATTGAAGGAGGATTTTTTTAAGATATTACAGTCGGAAATGCTCTAGTAGACATGTATGCAAAATGTGGAAGCATAGAAAATGAATGCCTCAAAGAGAGGTTATGGAATGGAATGATTACAGGATATGCACAAAATGATTTTAAAAAAAAAAAGCTTAAATTTTTTTCAAGAAAATGCAATTGGTAAGTGTAAAGACAAACTCCATAAAATTTTCCAGCACTTTCCCTACCTATGCTAATATAGGAGAATTATAATAATGCATGGACATCCATTGAAAAGCATAAAGAATAGAGGAATTTTATTAGATGCAGTTACAAATACCCTAGTCGACATGTATGCAAAATTTGGAAGCATGAAAAATAAATGTGAACTGTTTGAAAAAATTCCCTAGAGAGATGTCATCTCATGGAATGCAATGATTTTAGGATATACACAACATGGATTTGATAAGGGTACTCTCAAAATCTTTGAATTAATAAATCCGTAAAGAACATATCTTGACATTTGCAAGATTTTTCTTGTGTTCTATATGCATGCAACCATGCAAGTTTAGTGGATGAGGGTTGTACATACTTCAATCACATGAGTAACCCTTATTGCGTTACACCTACAACCGATCATTACGTTTCCATGGTTGAATTTCTTGCTCGGGATGAATATCTTGAAGAAACTCTATTTATCATTAATATGCCAGTTAAACCTATGGTAGTTGTGTGGATATGTTTTCTAGGTGCGTGTACATCATATATGGGCATTGATTAAGTAGCCCAACTTATGAATGTAACCATTGCTTAAGTAGGCCCAACTTGTGGTGGGTAACATTGATGCATGCACACTATGCAATACTTGCCATATTAAATGTAGTCCTGGAGGAGATTTGATGTTCATATCTCTCATTTCTTCAGGTTTACTGTGATGACATACCTAATGCTTCTGTATAATGTATTAAATTCTAACAACAAAACAATTGCTTTCTTGAGCATATATAAGGTCTAATGATATATGATCTGATAAAGCAACCTGTAACACAATTAATTTTTTCACTAGTCCATCATTTGCTTTAGAAGACTTGATTCATAAGGATTTTAATATGGGCTACCATGCCAGAATAAAATTCCACTCCTTATCGTGAATAGGTGGGTTAGGCGGTTATTGATTTTGACTACTTTTTTGAGTATCTTCTTTCACTAGGATTTACTAAAATTAGCTTCTTGTTGCAGTCTTGCACTTTTCTTATAGACTATGCTTGTTCTATGTAATTTACTATTTTGGTGAGTTTCATCAAGTGAAAGGTATTGAGGAATTCTCGCCAACTATGGTAGATGAAGATAAAAGGTGAGGGAAAAATAATTAATCTTGACAAGGAACTTATTTTGGTAAGTGAAAAGCTTCACTGAATTCAATAAGAGCTCAAGAAAATAGGCAAAATGTTTTATTTGGAATTTTATTTTTATTTGTGAATCTCCTTTTTATTATTTGATAAAATTTATGTGTGAACTGAAGTATTTTCATTTAGATGACACATTTTTTTGGTAAATTTCTACTACTTTATCAATTAAGCATATCCAATTCTACTACAAACAATTGAAGAAAGGTTTATGATATTATAATCCATGGTTATTCTAGATTGAATAGTTTAATGGGGAAGTAATTGACAAAGTGTTGGATGTAGAGCATAAGTATAATGAGATACAATGCCTTATTTATGAGAAGTACAATGATATTATTCAAACAATTCCCTATTTCTGGTTCAATGTTGTATGCTACCTTTTTTTTGAGAAATATGATTTATTCTTCCAAATGAGAAATTAAAGTCTTAGGTTAGATTCTCATCCTTTTCTAGTGACAATCCTTGTTGGATTTTTGCAGTTTGATCTCATTAATCTTGGTGCCTATATTAAATACTCAAAAAAGTCAGGTTTTTAATACACAAAGAATGCACCACCAAGTGTCTGTCATTGTTTGGCCTAGAACTATAGCTAGTGAGGTTTAATTAGTGTAAGAGTGGTTATTTTGAAGAGTTTACCCAATGTGTAGGATATAATCATTGCCAAAGAGTTGAAGAATTTTAATATTTGCATTATTCAATCTTTGGAGCTATATAAAATAGAATTTATAGATGAAATGTACTGAATGCCATACCATTATGAGCTACTGAGACCAACTATAATTATAATTTTAACTAGATCTGCTTTATATAATATGTTATGCTTTAATGCTCCTATACATTTGAATTATTATTAAATTATTTATCTCAAATAAACCAAAGAGTATTATTAAAGGTCATAGTATTAACTGGGAGAATAGTATGACTATAAGATTGAGGAGAAACCAATTTTTTCTTTAGTTGAACTTGAACTTGGTTATTTACTCTTTTCTTAAAATTCACTAAGTCTGATAATATTTTGTATTGTAAATGGTCTTCTTTCAATTATATATTTGGATTTAATGTTCCTATGGATTTGAACTATTGTAAATTTTGTTTTTAAAATATCCAAAGAGTGTTGTTGGAGTTTATACTATTAAGTGGAGAATAGTTGATGGAACCATTTGAGATGTAAACACAAATCCCTTTTCCAATTTGATTGGTCCTGCTTGTCAATACAATTAGTGAAGTTTATATAAATGAATATCTTGAGCCCCTGGAATCATTAAAAATTTCATGGTTGCCAAGTGCAATCATCACATGCAATATAGCTCAAAGCTCCATTAGATGAGGAAGCATATCGATTCCTCTTCGTCTAAACGAGGAGAATGGATAAGAATAGATTGTGTGCAATATTATTTTATTGGATCCTTTGCATCTAATTGCAAGGAAAATAAATGTGTATAGTGACTGTGAACAAAGGAAAATAATGTAAACTCCAACACATTCAAAAGTAGTGTTGGTCAACTTTATCAATGGATCCAATAATATGCAAGGATCACTTTCCTCTAAGAAGTCTTAATAGTCTTAATGTTACCTTAATAGTCTTTTTGAATTAAGGTTATCTTAATGGTCCTAATAGTCTTGATGTTAGTTATAATACTTTTAATTTATATATATATTTTTTGATCCATAAGAAGTTATGGATATGGGGTCCACTCCCTTATAAGAAATAATAAAAATGAGAATTGCATCAGCCCTCTAATAGGGGTGCTTCCAATGGTCCCCAACTGGGGACAATCAAAACAAATAGTTACTGTTGCCGCTCAAAGTAACATAGACTATACTAAACAAAACACATAACTCTTGCACCTAATTTTGCTTTATATTTATAATTTTACAACTTATATAATTTTTCATATAGCGTCCTTTATACATAAATATAAGTGAAGAAATACATCCTAAAATAGGGATATGCCAATACCCTAGTGCAATTATAACATGCTTGCAATTGTTAGAACATGTACATTTGTAATAACCTTAAATGAAAGGGACCTACAAATGAGACAAAAGAAAGGCCAAATATCAAATTAGTGGAAAGCGTTCTCATAGATGGTTTGAAGTGGGCAGATTTGGGACTCAAGAGATCAAGAAAATAAATAAATAACAATGCAAGAGAGAATGTTGAGGAAGAAGGAAAAGGAATAAAACATATGATAAGATCCTCTTACACAATGGATTTGACCAAATTAAGTTCCATGTAAAATAATGTTGCAACACCAACAAACTATGCAAATGATCTAAAAATATGAATTCACATGGAGTGGTATATTTGATTCCTATCAAGGTACATTGGAGATAATGCCTCGAGCCTTATATTGTAACTTATGGATTATTGAGAACCATTAGCAAGCATGCAACAAAATTGTGTAGGCTCATATGACATTCAAAATAATGTAATAAGGCCCAGAAGTAATTTGCATCTTATAATATATATTTAATATAATACAACTTAAATTATATCCCTCTCTACATATTTATCTCTCTCTCCCCCCTCTCTCTCCCTCTCTTTCTCCCTCTCCCTATTCCTCTTTCATTCCATATCTCCCTCTTTATATATTTATCTCTTTCTCACCCCTCTATCTTTCCCAAGTTGTATATCCATCTATCTCTCCTCTCTATCCCTCCTTTCTATCTCTATTTCTCCCTCTTTCTATCCCTATCTCTCCCTCTCTCAATCTCCCTATCACTCCCTCTTTCTACATCTCTCTACTTCTCCTTTCTCTCTATTTCTCTCTCTCCCCTATCATTATCTCCCCACCTCTCCTTGCATCTCTCTCTTCCCCCTCAATATTTCCCACTATATATATCCTATTTCTCTTCCCATATATCTACATCTCTCACTCTTTCTCTCTCTCTCACTCTATCACCCCTATTTCTCTCTCCCTCTCAATTTGCCTATCTCCACTTCTCTCTATTTGTTTGTCCCTCTATTTGTCTATCTATCTTCCTCTTCCTCTCCCTCTCCCCCCCTCTCGATATCTCCTTATATTTATATCTCTCTATCAATCTATCTCACCATTTATAACTCTCTCTATCTCTCCCTTTGTGTATTCCTTTATATCTCTCTATCTCTTCCTTTATATCTCCCTATCTCTCTTTGTCTTTATCTCTCCTATCTCTCTATCTTTATCTCACTCTATCTCCCCTATTTCTCTCCCCCTCTCTATTTGTCTATATCTTCTTCTCTATTTTTTTGTCCCTCTATTTGTCTAGATCTATCTTCCTCTCCCTTTCCCCCTTCCCCTCTCTCAATATCTCCTTATATCTCTATCTCTTTATCATTCTATCTCACCATTTATAACTCTCTATATCTCTCCCTCTTTGTATTCCTCTATATCTCTCTATCTCCCCCCCCTCTCTCTCTTTATCTTCATCTCTACCTCTATCTTCCTCTCTCCCCTCTATCTCTAAACATGTCTCCCTCTCTCTATCCATCCATCTCTCTCCCTCTCCCTCTTCCTAGACCTCTATATCTAATTATCTTTGCTTCTCTATCTATATCTCTATCTATTTATCTTTGCCTCTCCCTATCTCTATTTATCACTTCCTACCTCTATCTTTATATTTCTATCTCTCCCTCTTTCATTCTCTCCCTCGACCTTCCTCTCTATATATCAATCTCTCTTTCTCTCTCTCTCTTTCATTCTCTCCCTCGACCTTCTCTCTATATATTTATCTCTCTCTCTCTCCTTCTCCTTCTCCTCCTTCTCCTTCTCCTTCTCCTTCTCCATTATTCTCCTTCTCTCCATATCCCTCTCTATCTCTATCTCCTTACCCCTCTCTCTCTCTCTCTCTCCTTCTCCATTATTCTCCTTCTCTCCATATCCCTCTCTATCTCTCTCTCTCTCTCTCTCTCTCTCTCTCTCTCTCTCTCTCTCTCACTCTTCCCCCCTCTATCTCTCCCTCTTTCTACATCTACCTCTCCCTTTGTCTCCATCTCTCCCTATTGTATGTATAACATGAGCTTGTTGGTAAAGGAGCCTCATTATTTTCTTGACTCAAGTTTGGTTTCAATCATGTTTAGATCCTTGTAAATGTATGCATAATTGATTTCAAGCTATCACTTCTCCATTGAGACCTTTATTGCACAAATAACATCATTTGCTAAGTGCACTACCAATTGACCTCATGTATTGCACAAATATACCTAAAGAATAGCTTTTTTTTCAAATGGACCTTTCACACCTCTTTGACGTACCCATTGCACACTAAGGTGTGATTGCTAGTTTATTATATCGAAGGTGTTTCTTTATTTGAGCTTCACGAGGTCATTTTGTCTGTGGATGGTTGAAAAGGAATGAGAGGCCTTGCAATATGGTTGAACAATTCCCAACTGTTGATCTTGTAAAAGCGTATCAACGACTATCTTGCGTCCATACCAATGCAAGAAGATTAAACGAATCTTAGTTGTTCATCATTTTTCACCATTTTTTGGCTATTTTTTGCTGCTTTCCCCACTACTATTGGTTTCCTTCCTCACCGTTATTGAGCTTTCACTTCTCCAATTTGGCAAGCTGCAACCTGGAAATAAGATTTCAACAAGGGTTTTAGAGTATGCTTATTAAAATTAAAATTACAACCAAGATCCTAATAATGAGTACATTTAGGTTTTAACATTACGTCATCTTTTACCCTACATAGTTAAGTATAAATTAGCATAATTAATATATAATATATATTTTATATAATAAAAAATAAATTATAAATAATACAATTATACTACTTATTATTTATATTATATTTTTTAACAAAACTATCAAATACATATATCAAATTATTATAATTAATAATTAATAATTATTATAATTAATAATTAATAATTATTATAATTAATAATTAATAATTATTATAATTAATAATTAATAATTATTATAATTTTGTATAATACAAAATATAATTAATATATTATATATAATACAGATTAAATTATAAATAATATAATTATATTTATTATTATTTTTTTTAGATTGCAGGAATCGGTCAGGTATCTGCCCCCTATAAATTGTAGTGCGCTTGGAAAACTTTTTTCAGGTGATCGGTGACGCTGGAACAACATGCCCTACGATACCACAAGGATGGTGGGGAGACTAGACCTTGTGACCTCTTGCCTGCAACAATATGCTTTAGCCAATCGAGTTAGGCCCACCACCCCCTATATAAGTTATATTATTATTATATATTATATTCTATAATAAAATTATTAAATATAAATATGAAATTATTATAATTAATAATTAATATACTTTTATATAGAACAAATTAAATTAATATATAAAAAACATGATAGTTTAATTGATCTTTGGAGAGTTTAGGAAAAAGAAAGAGAGATAGAGGGGGAGACAATTCTATATAGAGAGGTATATATACTAGAACTTGCACCTAAAGCAAGTTCAAGGATTACACCTATAGAAAACTATGTGTATGTTAATATGTTAAAGAGTATGTGTTTGTGCATGGATGCGCTACAAATTCTAGTTGCACGTGGCTAGATTAAACAATTAATAATAAGTGCTAAATAATGGAATGAAATAAATTTAGACAAATCTAGATTTTTTCCTTAAAGAAATTAAGCATTATTTGATTATGAAATATTTACATACAGATTTAAAACATAAACCAATGCAAATGAAAAAATAAAGCTGCCATCAAATTGACAAAAAATATTGCAAATGGAAATAGAATGTTCCCATCCAGTTGTCAAATCAATATTTATCTAACTTCTATGTGATAAGTGAGATTTTGGAGGCTTTTCCTTGATATTTTAGAAGATTTTACCATTAAACTATAGTTGGTTTACCCTTAAATGGTAGCTGAAACTTGTTTTCCAATTATTCAATAGTGGTTTGCAAGTGTGAGACTTGTTTTAGGCTCAAATCTCACACTATATGTAGCCTATCAACTGATAAAGAGAGAAAAACTCAAAAGATAGAGAATGAGAGAAAGAGACAAATTTAGATAGATATCGACAGAGAGAGATTGAAAGAGAGAGGAATAGACAAAGAGAGATAGAGCATGAGAGAGAAATATAAGAGATACAAAGGAAAAGAGAGAGAGAGAAAAGAGAAACTAAATTTTGATTGGTTGTTTCATGTCAACAATCCAAGGATGGCATGCGTCCTTAGGGAGTTATGCTCAAGGTAGCATGCCATTTGAGTAAGGATATGATAATTCACCTTTAAGACCTCTTCAATATATCCATTGCACACTTAAGGAGACAAACATATAGAGAGAGAAAGAGAGAAAGAATAAGGAAGAGAAAAGGGAGAGGGAGATAGAGATAAGATATAGATAGGTGGAGAAAGAAAAAAGAGAAAGAGAGCAAGAGAGAGGGAGAAAAATGAGACAAAGGAGGAGAAAGAGATGAAGATAGATAAAGAGAGAGGGAGAAAAATGAGACAAAGGAGGAGAAAGAGATGAAGATGGATAAAGAGAGAGGAACAAAGATAGAAATAAAGGGATAAAAAGAGGGATAGGGAGAAAAAAGGAGAGAAGAGAGAGAAACAAAGATAGAGATAGAGATAAAGAGAGAAAGAGAGATAAATTGAAATAGAGAGATAAAGAGGGAGACAAAGAGATATAGAGAGATAGATATATAAAGAGATAGGTAGAGATATAGAGGAGTAAAGAGGGATGGAGAAAGAGGTAGAGATAGTGAGGGAGATAGAGAAAACAAGATAAAGGAAAAGAGAAAGAGAGAAGAGGAGAGAGACATAGATAGAGATAAAGTCACATAAAGAGATAGGGAGATAAAGATAAATAAAGAGAAGAAAAGATATATATATAGGGAGATAATTAGAAACATATACATAGAGAGGGAGACAAAGAGATAAAGAGAGGTAGAGAGATAAAGAGATAAAGATGAACAAATAGAGATATAGGGAGGGTGATTGATATATCTCTCCCTATCACTCTCTATCTCTCTATATCTCCCACTATCTATGTAGCTCCCTCTTCCCCTCTCTATCTATTGAGCTATCTCTCCCTCTCCCCCCTCTCTCTCATTCATTTCATCTCTCCCTCTATCTCATCTACTCTGTATTTTTATCTCTATTTCTCTCTTTATCTCCCTCTCACTCCTCTCTCTATCTCTTTCTATCCATATCTTTCTCTACCTCTATCACTATCTCTCTATCTCTTTCACTATCCCTCTCTATTTCTCTATATCACCCCCTTTCTATGTCTATCCCTCTCCCTTTATGTATTGAGCTATCTTTCCCTCTCTCCCCATTCTTCTTCTCTCTCTCTCTCTCCCCCATCTTCTTTCTCTCCCTCTCTCCCCCTCTTCTCTCTCTTCCTCTTCAACCTATCTCTCTCCCTCTCTCCCCCTCTTCTCTATCTCTCCTCTACCTATATCTCTTTCTCCATTTCTCTCCTTCCCTCTCTCTCTCTCCCCCCTCTCTCTATCTCTCCCCATCTCTCCCTCCCTATCCCCATCCCCCTATCTATCTCTCTATCTCTACCTCCCTCTCCCTTTCTCTTCCCATAAATCTCTATCTTTCTCTTTCTCTTCCCATATATCTCTATTTTCCCTTTCTTATTTCTCCCTTTCTCTATCTCCCCTTATTTCTCTCTCATTCTCTCCATCTCTATTTACCTATCTCTAATTCTCTCTATTTGTCTATCTGTTTGTCTCTCTCTCTCTCCCCTCCTCCCCTCTTTATATCTCCTTATATCTCTATCTCTCTATCTCACCATTTATATCTCTCTATATCTCCCTCTCCCTCTACCTCTATATCTCTCTATCTCGTCCTCTCTATCTCTCCCTCTCCCTCTTCCTCTATCTCCCTATCTCTCTTTGTATTTATCTCTCCCTTTACCTATATCTCTCTATCTATTTGTCTTCCTCTTCCTCTTCCTCTTCCTCTCTTGCTCTATCTTCATCTCTACCTTTATGTTCTTCTCTCAACCTTTATCTCTAGACATGTCTCCCTCTCTCTATCCATCCATCTCTCCCTCTCTATCCTTTTTTATATATTTATATCTTCCTCTCTCTCTCTCTCTCCCTCTCCTCTCCTCTCTCTCTCCCTTTTCTCTCCTCTCCATATCCCTCTCCTTCTTCTCCATCTCCATCTCTATCTCTATCTTCCTCTCTATCTTTATCTCCTTACCCTCTCTCGCTCTCACTCTCCCCACCTCTATCTCTCCCTCTTTCCATCTCTACCTCTCCCTCTCTCCTTATTGCAAACATAACACAAGTCTCTTGGTAATGGAACTTGATTATCTTCCTGATTTAGAAGTTTTACTTCAATCATGTTTGCATCCCTATAAATGATTGCATAACTTATTTGAAGCTATCACTTCTCCATTGAGACCTTTATTACACAAACAACATCATTTACTAAATGACCTATCAATTGACCTCATATACTTATAAATGTATGAAAAAAATAAACCAAATTTTATCTTAATTGACCTTCCACACTTCTTCGGCGTACCCATAGCACACTAAGGTGCGATTGCTAAGAAATTCACTAACCAAAAATATGGACACGTCAATGGAAAACGCTTTCGTGCATTGAAAAGTACAGTTTGTTCTATAAAACGAGACTTTTCCAATAATTAATAAATTTATTGGCAGGATTCAAGTTTTCCAACGTTACAGGAAAAAAGCCTATCGGCTAATTATTATTGAGGGCCCTTCTATGGTTGCCGGGGGAAAATTTCCCAAACAAGTCAAAGGATATAAGACCACGGTCAGGTGTGAAATAACATCAGCGTACCCTTTTAGGACTCTGATGTGACCGAAAGCCAAACACGTTTATAACATCAGGTTTGCAGAGGGTCCCACGCGGATACATCCACGTCAGTAGTTTACTGTCCACGTCGGCGTCGAAGATAAATACACATTTTCCTGTTGAAAGGTTTTTTCTTCTGCAGTAGACCACGATGGGATGTTGCCTCTCAGACACAGCGGGCGGGCAGCAGGCGGTCGGAGGAAATGCTGCTCAGGCGGCCATAGTTACCTCTCAAGCTTATGCTAACGAGACTTCTGCTGAGGCTCACGATGCTCTCTACTTCTTCATGAACACGCGAAATTTCCAGGGACTTTCTTCTCAGCTTGAGGTAAGAGTATTATAATTCTAAAATTTTGCTTTGATTTCTCAGCACTTGCAGACTTTCATGTCCTTTCAGTCCGGATGTTCGATTTACTTGCAATTTTTTATTTATTTTGAAGCTCAATTTGCTATCTAGAAATGTCTGGGGGTTTTATTTTAAGTCCGGGTGGAAGTAGGTTCGAATCGCGGAAACTTCTTGTTGTAATTCGAATCCCAAATACTCTGAAATTTAATATTGTGAATCGATTCTAAGCTTTGCAGAGGATGATTCTGAGAGCTATCGGAAGTGTCTGAGAATCAATTCTTAACTTTTTTCACAGTTTTTATACGGTTTGAAACGCAGTCTTTTGTGGTGACTTGATTAAGTCATTGCTTTGTTTCTGATATTGCATCTTCCTTAAATTTAGAGACTCTGTTCCCCAATGGATAAAGGCACGATCTATAGTTGGCTTTTTCTCCTATAAAAAATCTTTATAGTTCTATTTTGTATGTTTTATTACCATGTCTAAATGAATACAACAATACAGAGGGATATCATAAATTCATTCTCATGGTAGATTATCTGTTAGAAAGATGTTCAACTTTACTTGTTCAAACTAGCATAGGTATATTGTAAAACCAATATTGGAATACACTGTGCAGATGATATAGTTTGCTGTAAAGTATTTTGTAGTGTTTTAAATTTTCAATTTAGATTAGGAAAAATCCCTCTTGGGTTTGCAGAGTTAGAAGTGAAGGAGGTCTTACCCACTTCAATCATTGGTTCTTAGCTGCCCAACCTGAACATAGGTTTGAGGTAATTTTCTAAGTTTGACACCCGTGACACTTGGAAGATTATCAAACCTTAGGGATTTAGTGCCAACACCTTTGATCACCAACAGGGACCTAACAAAGTTGCCTAAAATTCGTTGGTAAACATATTTTTCATTGCAATTTCTCAATATGACTCACCCAATGGGCAGTGCAATTGTACCGATAATTGGATATGTTATTATTTAACAACTTTCCTTTGTGTTTAAAAGGGAAGCTCCCTTGTATGATAAAAAATGTTTTTATTGGTATTTTTTAATGTAAAATATAAAAGGGTAAACAAACCAAAGAAATAATTATATTTTAAAGAAACCCTAATCAACAAGCATACAAATCTTGGTTAAGGTTTCATACATTTAGCAAATAACGATTATAAACAATTTTTCTATGAAAGAAAAAGACCATTTTACTGTAACTTTATTTCGAGTTGATGAATATTGGACATTAAACAATAAAGGAGGGAAAATATTCTCAAATCTTAACCTACAATAAGATAGATTTATAAGAACAATATTAAACGCAACATTCTTGGAATATCACTATATATACCTTCAATATTGTGTAGTTCATAATTTTTTTGTAAGAAGATTAATTATTTTCACAATAGCCCAAGGAATACCAAGACCAATATTGAATTAACATACAAGAAATAAAAAATGACATACAAAAAACACCATGATATTACAATCTCGGTATTTTCTATTTCTTTGTAGAATAATGCAACTCCAAAACCCTTATAAAAAATATGAGAATCCAAAAATTCCCTCCAACTTCTTATATATAAGCTCCTTTCCCAATAACTATTTTATTTACGACTTTAAATAAATATAAAAATCATTTTTTTCCTAATGCAAAGTCATAAATGAAATGAATTCATATTGAGCCATATAAATGATTGATTAAATTTTGAAAAATAAATTTAAATAAAATCTTTAAACTTGCTACTCAAGAGTTGTTCCCTTCGTAGCTCCAAACTTCTCTAAAGAAGATGCACAGGCTTATAAATTTTTAATTGTTTGATTGTTGGTGCAATTAACTTCAACCCTCAAATAATGGTGTTTAATAGTCTCAATTTTTTATGTTGTAAAGTTTTCTAGTACATGTTGTAATTTTGTAGGGAACATAGATAAATCCTTGCAAAAGCTAGATATTATAGTCGATATTGATAATAATTTCTTCAATGTATTTGTATTTGACAATTTTTTTATTGAATAATTCTTTCGAAATCAAAAAATTGAAATCCTACTTGACTACTTAAACATCCTTTGTGGCTGAGCTATATCTTCTTTTAATATATTTACCTCAAAATCTTGATAATGTGTAGTGATTTTTGACTTAATTTGTTCAAACTATTTGATTAATTTTTTCAATGGTTTGCTTGATAATAACTACCTTCCATTCGATACTCTTTTATCATGTCATTGCATTGTAATCTTATGGTTTCTCTATAGTTTTCTCAAAAGTTGGTATTTCCATATCATATTTCACCATTTCTTCTAAATATTTAATTGCTAGTTTCCATAATGTCTCTTCTTTCTTAACTATTGGAAGCACACTTTTCAATTATTTTATTTATTATTATCTTCCAGCCGTTCTCTAGTCACTTTTTCTTCCTCTATTCTTTGTATCAAATTTATAGCAAAAATCTAAATATTATGGATATCACCCTCGTGTGTGAAGGGACCAAGTTTAACACGAGTAACCTCATAATCAAATTTGGTATTTCTTGTTCTTCCTTATCACCAAAAAACCTTCTTAGACTTTGGAGGAGTATATTGTAACAATTTACCACTACATTGAAGTCAAGAGTGACCATTTCCTTGTATTCCCTTTTCTTTAATATTGCCCATTTTAGCCATTGGGAAGAAGATAGATCTCTCTAAGGAGTAGCAACAACTAAAGGGATAAGTGGGGGAAGAGTAGGTTTAGGGGAGGTATCTATAGTGACATTATTTTTCTGTGAGGATGACAAGGGGGCTAGGAATATTAAGATCTTGACTTAGAGAAGACATAGATGATGAAGGAGTGGTAATTTGGGATGGTAGGGGATTAATACCTAAAATAATTTTTGCTTCAGTTGCTTGAGTTCTCCCTTGTGTAATATGATGATCTTGAAGTCTTTTAATTGGTAATTTTTGTCTCCCTATAGTATCTCATTAGGCACACATGTTTTTTAAATTGGCTTCCTTTCTAGGGTCTTCTTCATCTCCTCCTCCACCTACCCCTGATTTGAATCTTGATATATATAAATTGGTGTTTATTGTATAATAAGATGTTGCAGTTTGTCTTTCAGTCAATTTTTAGTTTTTGGGAGATTTGTCTTAAGTTTTTGAGATAGTTCATTCAACAATCTTAACATCCAACCATTTCTTAGATTTTTCAATACAAAGAAAGATCTTTCTTTTTTATTCGTCATTTCTTTGTTTGCCTAACTAATGGGTGTGAGAGGTTGGAATTGAAGAGTATCTTTATAAAACCTATTAACTATGTTAGACTCATCATCTTCTATACTCATAGTATTTAATCCCAATTCATGTTCCTCCATTTGTTGGACTATTCTTCTAAACCAATCTCTTTTTGTTACTGTGAAATCATTTTCATAGTCGACCTAGTAATCTTCTGAATTTGGGTGACAAAAATATTTAGATCCCAAATGTAGATTATCTTTGACATAATTTTTTCTATCAAAAGGATACCTTATACTATAGAAGTTCATGTTAATTTTGACTATAGAACTTTCAATATTTTGAGCTTCGATCGTAGATAGGAACGAGTAAAAGCTTAAACTCAAGGGAAATTGACACCTTGCTTTCTTTTTATCTTTGCATTTCTCTTGTATGCACTTCATTTGTCTACAAAGCTCAATTACAATCAAATGATCTCATTAGGATACCTGGGAAACTTGTAGGGATATTCATCAAAACCATCAATTTTGGAAATTGATTGAAATAAATTCCAAATCAACAAATCAATTTAGTTGCTTCCTCATAGATCCACAACTCAACATTCCCATCAAGTTCACTTACTATAAGTATGACGAAAACATCATCGAAACATTATAAATGCTTATTGTTGATTTCTTGTTGTAATTGGGGCTAAAAATCATATACTTGAGTAGTATAATCAAATGCTATAACCTCCTGCAAACCAAACCATGATTGCATACATGTGATGGCATAAAATAAGTTAGAGGTCATGTAGAACTCTTGAGAATTCTAATAACTAATTAATTAGTTATGAAGGTTATAATTGATCAATTTGCCCCAATCAATGAATTGTGAAGCATAACCAATGACTGTGATGAACTGAAAAATCAAATATTCAAATGAATAAATCTCTTTACTTCCCATAGCCTTGTGTAATAATCTAATTACATTTAATATATCTTCATTAAAATGAGACTTAACTAAGTTCCAAGGAAATTTAGATTTTCCTTTTCTAGGCACTTTCAACCAATACTTAGCAATATTATTGAGACATAGGTCTTTTTTTTCTATAAAGTAGCAACTTGTTGTTTCTAGGTTCATATCTGCATATTCATCTTAAACAAGAAGTCTCAGCGTGATGCCTAGTGAGGCCCCATCTAACTTTGCCACTACTCTATTATATGTTCTTTTGGCCTCTCTTGTTTTTGGATCATAATGTTTCACAAAGGCAAGAACAAGACCAATACACTGCATTGATGTAGGGAAATCACCTGCATGTGCTAATCCACTTTGAAATATTACATTAACCATGGGAGAACTAATATATTGAGTCATTCTTTGCCAAAATTCTTGTAAATCAACATTTTCTAATTTCCTGCCTTCAATATTTGATAATGAATTTTGTAAATTGATTCCCTCGTAGACCCTTGATAAGAAAAAATAGTTGGCTTAGGCTTTGAGGAAGAATGATATTGATTGAAAGAAATGGGAGTGAGGTTAAGTTTGGGAAAACATGAAAATAAATATGGTTCATGTGGATTTCAGGCAAAATAATGTTTGCATAGTTCTTGACAAAATAGAGAATTCTAAAACTAGAGAACATGGAATCCAAGAAAGAAATGGAGGAGATTTAATTTACCTTTAGATTTTGATGGAGAAGATCAAGTGAAATATGTGGGTCTTGCCTAGCTACGATTGGATGCATTGGAGTTTCTTTTCATTTCAAATTTTAATATCTCTTCCACATAATCACTAATAATTCCTATATGAATGTCGTTTTCTCTTTAATACAACGGTTCCTTTAATTTTTCTGACACTCTTTAGAGAGTAAGGGATTCATAAAAAATTAGGAACTTGATTGAAATTTCTTTGAATGAACACCTTTTTAGAGAGCTAAGTCACATAAGGAATTTGCGAGCAATTGGGAAGTCTATCGCAGGTTTTGATGGTTCTTTTAAAAAAAATAAAGGGGTAAACACTTTTGACCTAGAGCTATGAACTAGTCATGTCACAAATGAGAGACCTCATCCCCAACATAAGCACTCAACAATAACACCCCAATGTGGTTTGAACCTTGGTGGCAAGAACAACATTACATTTAAACCATCACACTATGCGAATATTGCTAGGTTTTGATGGTTCTTGGAACCAAAATATCCTTCGAGATCTCCCCTAAAACTTAACAATATGTCCTTTGCCTTTTAGTTGTCACTTTTAAACATTGCAAATAAATGTTGAAGGTGCAACCAATTCTTGAAACCACTCGAATCTCTCTGAAGATTTTATTTAATTTAAAAGTTGAGGGTTCAAAGTGTTCCCATAACAAAAGAACTCTTCAACTTATTTCCTATCAAAGTTAAAGACTCTAACAAAGGAAAGACACTTTAAAACTCTTCTCAATGGAACTTAAACTCATAGGTTCAAACACAAAATGATCTCTTAAAGTATAATTACATGATTCAATATATGTGTTACTAAAATTTTGAAATTTGAAACAAAATTTTAGACAATAAACCAAAAGAAATGGACACATCAATTGAAAATGCTTTCGTGCATTGAAAATAAATTTTAGGGCCCCTCAACGGTCGCCGCGGGTAAATTTTCTGAACAAAAAGGATATAGCATCAGGTTTGCAGAGGGTCCCACGCGGAGTCTCTATTCAATGCCCTGAGGCAAATCCACGTCAGTATTGGACTATCCACGTCAGCTTCGAAGATAAACACACATTTTCGGGTTGAGCGATTTTTTCTTCTGCAATAGACCACGATGGGATGTTGCCTCTCAGACACAGCGGGCGGGCGGCAGGCGGTCGGGGGAAATGCTGCGCAGGCGGCCATAGTTACCTCTCAAGCTTATGCTAACGAGACTTCTGCTGAGGCTCACGATGCTCTCTACTTCTTCATGAACACGCGAAACTTCCAGGGACTTTCTTCTCAGCTTGAGGTAAGAGTATTATAATTCTAAAGTTTTGCTTTGATTTCTCAGTAATTGCAGACTTTCATGTCCTTTCAGTCCGGATGTTCGATTTACTCGCAATTTTTTTATTTTGAAGTTCAATTTGCTATCTAGAAGTGTCTGGGGGTTTTCTTTTAAGGCCGGGTGGAAGTAGGTTCGAGTCGCGGAAACTTCTTGTTGTAATTCGAATCCCAAATAGTCTGAAATTTAATATTTTGAATAGATTCTAAGCTTTGCAGAGGATGATTCTGAGAGCTACGGAAGTGTCTGAGAATCATTTGTTATTTTTTTTCACATTTTTTTGCGGTTTGGAAACCCTAATTGTGTGACAAGGGAAGTATAAATAATCTGGTCGCTTCAATATTTCAATAAAATTTTATTAACACGTTCATGAAGTTTTAGTTAATTTAGTTAATTATATATATTTTTATGAACAACTTTTAAAATGAATTCATAATTTGTTCTATTTTTTTTAAAGTCTCCTCTAGAAAGCTAGACATAGATGGTTGAAAAGTTCATAAGAATACATAAATTAGGTTGATGATTTGAATCACATGGACTAAAAAACTAAATCATTTTTCAATTCATTAAATCAAACTTACTCTTTTGGGCCATTATCAACAAGATGGGTTTGGAAAATTATCATCTTTGATACACTTAAATAAACATGTCTATGTCTAGCTTAAAAGGCTCCATGTTTTATAATGGAAGGAAAATGGGATAGATAATAATTTTTTAAGAACTTTTTGTAATAGAAGGAAGATGGTATAGACAAATGAATGTGAATCACAACTATCACACTATAAAAAATATTGTTCAAATTATTGCTTGTCAAGACCAAGTTGTCATAGGGAAGGATTTGTTGAGAACCCATTCTTGCAATTGCATTAGAGATATGAGATTCCAACTTGTGAATATAAAATCCTTTGTAATTGAAGCCCTCATTTAAACAACCCCATAACTTATCAACTCTTCTTCTCTTAGAACCTCCTTGGTGAAATAAAATGTTGTGACATCCTTAATTTATAATTTTTTATTTAAGTAACAATTTGAACCTTGTTATAATGAGAATCTTTGATTGGAACACCTCAATTTATAGCAACTAAGATGAAAGAGGCAAAAGAGTTGGTCATCTGCCAAAGAAAATTTACACAAAGAGAAAACACTCACAAAGCAAAATTGGAAAACAAGGAATGTGTGGATTGAAGACTTAGGTAAGCAATAAATAGTATCATAGACATGAAGCAAAATATTTTATGTGTACCTCAAATAAAAAAGAACATATTAGAGGATTATGATATTGCTATCAGGATTCAACCGTGTAGTTTTCGAGTCAAACTCATTGACCCATGATTCATGAGTAGTGGTTCACAAGAACCCATCTCTCATGATAATGAATGGTCCACTTAGCGCGCTTGAGCTGGAGCAGTACTGGGATGGGTGACCTCTCGGGACAGACCAATGCTTCACCTTTGTGAGCATCACCTAGATGCAATGAGTGCTAAGTGGACCATTCATTATCATGAGAGATGGGTTCTTGTGAACCACTACTCATGAATCATGGGTCAATGAGTTTGACTCGAAAACTACACGGTTGAATCTTGATAGCGATATCATAATTTGACACGCTGTGGAAGAAACCTCCTACTTATCAATATTAGAGGATGCCAAATCATTCTAAAAGAAAATCATTTAAATTCTTCACCACTTAAAATAAATACATAAAAGACGAGTTTCTTTAATAATACTATTTAATTTATAATCTTTGAATGAATTCTTACTCAAACTATTAATCATCAGAAGGAAATGCCCTTTGACTTTCTTGTATCTAAACCTATCTTAATACTTTATTGTCAAAGTTTCTATTTCATTATTCATTTTATTCATTGAAACAACACCACTTTTACACTTGTCAACTTTAAATGATTTTTAATTACTCAATCAAAAATATTTTATAAAATTAAATTTTAATGAAATCTAAAAAATATACTTATTTAAAAAAATCTTAATTCTATTTATTATATAATATATTTATTTATTAATATAAATATATATTTTTTTCTCAAAAAAATCTACAATTATCACATTGTAGATCTAGTCATTATACACATCTACAAACTCCATGAAATGAATCTACACCTTCCACATCTAGAATCAATCTTTGTTTCTACTACGTGAAATCTCTTAAAGATTTTGGGTTAACTAAGATACATATTAGTGTGAATGTTTTTGATACTTTATCTTTTTAGTAATTTAAGACTATATAAGCCATGTATCTTTTTAATAATGACATTATGATGTTTAATTATTAAAGCAAAGGTTGTCATAGTTGTCATTTTGGAAGAAGTTGAGGTTCAATTTATGAAGTTTTTTCTAAAATAATCATTGGTTTTTAGCTTACATAGTTTGTTTCTTTTCTTTTTGCGTTTTCCTACTTATTTAAGTGCGACTGTCCACCAATTCAACTCAATTTGACTAGTCGTTGTGTTTATTGCTTGTGGTACTTACCACTTGCTATAATGAATTGCCTATCATTGATGATTTTTTTTCATGATGATAACCTTTTTAATCAGTCATTAATTGATTGAAATTTGAACGAAGTCTTTTATTGACAAGGATTTGTGTATTTGTTAACATAGAGATTAAATCATATTGATCAATTCATTTTTTTTCTTAACATCATATTTCCACAGTCCATAGTGTTGCATGCTATTTTTGGATTTAATTGTGTAAGAATTTTTAGCATCAACGTTTCGGATCACATTTCGTGATCCATCATTGAAATGATAGAGAGCTATAGAAGAAAAAATCTTATGACTCTTTATTAGCTCTCTCTCATGATGATGATGGATCACGTAGTGTGATTCAAAATATTGATGCTAAAATCAATTGAATCTAAAAATAACATGCATTATATATTTTTTTCTTCTAAATATCAAATTCTCATTATTAAATAAAAGACTTATAAAATCTATATTGTTTTCACTTAATAAAAAAACATTTTTTTTCCAACTAACCTATTTTTTAAGAATGGGGAAAGTTGAATTGAATGATGGGTACATAAAAAGTCCAACACTTTTCACGAGGAATTAAAACATTTTCCCCACGGTAGCTCCTTGCTGACTACCTACCCTACTTATCCTCAGGATTCTAAATTGTATTGACTTTCAAATGTAAAGTCTAGATTAATTCCAGAGAGCTTGGAGTGCACGTAAACCGTTCTTTTAAAAGCTAATGGGCCCACCGCTTTCATGCGCGTATAAAGCGTGTGGAATACGGGGCAAAGCGCGTCCCTGTGAAGTAATGGACGTACGTTAACCTCTGGGTCACTACATACCAAGAATTCCTCCACACTCACGCGGAAATGTATTGAGAAGCGTGGCAAACGTGTGATTTAAACAGCAATTTTGTGTGTACATTGTAATTTGTGGAGAAGGATAAGGAAGAAAGACGGATACAGTAAAACACAGTGTGACTACTCATCTGAAATTGTTTCAAGTCATGGGGGCGCATTTGTCTTCTGATACAGCTGGCGGCCGAGTGGCAGTAGGAGGAGGCAGGGCTCGAGGTCATGGCAGCCAAGACCATGCCAACGAGGCTGCTCGCGAATCTTACGTGGCAGTTGAAAATTTGATTGCAGGGCGTGGGGGCTTTCGCTTACCTTGCTCTCAACTAGAGGTACTGCTTACTTTTCCATCTTTCTTTTCTCTTTGAATTCTCTGAAACAGTTTTCATCTCTCATTTCTGAATAAGAAAGTAACAGTTCGTAGAATATAAATTTGTAGCTCAACAGAAAATAAATTTGGCCATGGTAGCCTGACTGTCTTGCTCATAAAAATGAATTTATTCGGGACTGTTTTTATTGACATAGGGCAAAAATATTAGGGTTTTAAGTTCACAAATTCACTACTGTATTTCTGGAAAATTTGATAAAATGGATTCCCCAGTAAAGTCCTGTAACAAAACTGAGTTCTTAATTTTTTTGATATTTAAGGTGCAAGTTTAAATATTCAAAACAAAAATTGATATAAAGATAAAGGAGATATTTTTTAAGGTGGGATTTTCTGGAGCCGAGGGAGGGAAATTTTCATTTTGTAGCATATATTCCCCAGTAAAATTCTGAGATGAAGATACTCTGCAGTTCTTTAAAATAAAAAAATTGATATTTAAGTATTAGTTTAAATTTAAAAAAAAAATCAATCTAAAGATAAAAGGAGAGATTTTTTAATGTGGGATTTTCTAGAGCAGGGAAAATTTTCATTTTGTAGCAGATATTTCTCAGTAAAATTTTGGGATCCATATACTATGCAGTTCTTTAAAATAAAAATTTGATATTTAAAGTTCAAGTTTAAATATTAAAAATAACTGATATAAAGATAAATGATGATTTTTTCGGGTGAGATTTTTTTGGAACAGAGTGAAATTTTCATTTTGTAACATATATTATTTCAATTTTATTTATCTAAAAAATTGTTTAATTTTTTAATATTATTATTTATTTTAAATTTTTGTTATTAATTTGCTTTTAATTTATTATTTTAAGTAAGATATTTTTAGTATTGATCTTGTAGTCAAAATTAAATCAAATTATTTTATTGGTCATAAATTTTTTATTCATTAATTTGATCTCTATAATAATTATATATGAAATCAATATTCCATCTATTTTATAGTAATTAGATTATAGACTAAAATAATAATTTTAAATTTTAAGTCAAAAAGTAATCTATGGAATCAATATTTTGATAAAAGAAGTGTGGGAAATGTTAATTTTTTTTTTCACCTAATATCAATTTTATCATACATTAATAAGTATGTGGTGTTGTGAGTTTAGGCACGATACATTATGTTTGAGTCATGAAGATGAGATTTCTAGATTGTGGTCTTATTAAATGGATTATTCCCCAAAACTTTTATTAATTCAAAAAATTATAACACTATTTTATCTAAATAAAAGTTAAAAATAAGTCTTATTTCTTAGAGTTTAATAAATTAAATTAATTAAAATTTTTGGAGATGTTGACATATGAGAATGAGCAAAATATATAGAGAGAGTTATAAGTGTAGAATATAGTTAAGTAAAATTTATTATTGATGATGTAGCAAAGAACCTTACCTTAAAATTGAAAGGTAAGAATAGAGAGGTTTGGTTTTATTTTATCTTATATTTTGTTGTTAGGTTGTTTTTGGTTCAATATAAGTTGATAAAATAGCCATATTGTTTGCCATAGATTTTAAATTCTTCTTTCTAAACAAGCCAAAGTTTCTACAAGTTTAGTGTAGCCAAATGTTCCTCTTAGTTTCCTCCTCTATTTTCTTAGACTTTTACTATTCTCAAAGGAAATTGTAATCAAGTAACATATTTTTTATATATTCTTTCGAGATTATAAGGAGAAGAAAAACATTTTCTAGAAGATATATATTGGTTGTATTTTATTTTTGTAAGTATTCACAAATTGCTTTTGAAACTCAATTCAAATTTCAAAAGTAAATTCTAGGATTAGCTTGAGTGACATGTTGGGATTAATACAAGATTAAAACACAAGAAATACCAATTTGTCAAGCTTAGTTTACATTATGAAATAAATCCTACAAATATGATGCTAACATAATGTCTTATCTTGGTTTTACCTACTAGGATATGTTTTTCCATTCCAAACATTTAATTGTTAAATTTGATCACGTGATATTCCCTTTACATCCATTTCCTAAGCATTAGATAGGGATCCTTGATACCATGTAAAGCAATGCACATGTCCACCTCCATTATTTTTGAAGGTTGCTAAATGCTAACAATTGAGGGCTATTACCATGTATAGTAATTTTATTTCAATACATAAAATTTGCCATCATCATTCCAATTGTGTGAGTTCACAACCTCACTAAAGTTAGAATCCTTCTTAATTTGTATAAATCTCCACTTGTTATCTATATGGTTTAGATAATACAAAAGGACAAGGAATCTTATTTTGTATGCTCATAAGACTAGAAATAATATCGTTAAGGCATCCAATGCAATTGTCATTATGGGAAATCATGGTAAGTAACATATAAAAATTTAGAATTATTGACCTCCTTAAATTGCTTTAAAAATTTAAGGGTTAACAAAATTGCTTAATGTTTCAAGATTAAGATTTGAGACATGTTGATTTCATATCTAAAATTTAATTGTTTTCCAGTTTTGCTATTATTAATGCATTTAATTTCACATGGATTTTAAGGTTTATGATAGCCACAAGTCAACCATACATATACCAATATAATTCATGGGTTAAGATCATATTAGTGCATGACAAGATGAGCTCAAGGATTCCTACTTGATGCATGAAGATAATCATAATACATATGCCAATACATTATTTAATGATACGACATTTGGTAAATCAACTACATAATGAGCTATCAAATTTCAAGACCTTAAATGCTCCTATGTGTGATAAAAAAGTAAAAAAGCATGTGTTGCTATGATGCATCTTCTTTTTTGCTATGGTAGGGAATTTGACAAGAAATTGACTATCAAGTTTAAGTTCTCAAACAATGATGAAGGGGATTTAAACCTAAAGCAACTTTGGATTGTCTATCTAGACATGAATTGTCCACATGCCTATTTTTGAAAACTTGAAGATCGTTTTGTGACACTAGTGTTGAAGAAGCTAGGATTCATCAAGCCTACGTTATCAAATGAACTTAGATTGTTCTTGAGGCCTTTCTAATTTGAATCTAAAGGAGAAATATAGAATATTTTTTTTATTAGAGGGGTAAACACTTTTGACCCGAAGCTATGAATCGATGAGGTCATAATCGGGGGACCTCATCCCCAACATAAATACTCAACAATTACACCCCAATGGGGTTTGAACCTTGATGGCAAGAACAACATCACAACTTAACCATTACACCATGCCACTATTGGCAAAGGAGAAATATATAATAATTAGGGACATTGCTTTCTATTTGTTAGAAGGATAGTTATTAGGATTTATTGATCTATAGTCTCTCCATATGTCTTATATCATGATGTACTAGATATGATAGCTTACTTAGAAGCATTGATGAAACTAAATTCAACATAGTTTGAGCATGTTGAGAAATATAAGAAAATAAGATTTATGCCACTAGGTATTCAATTGAAAGACTTCTAAGTCTACAACAAGTAGGGTTTTGAGAAAGTGGATGGAATTCTTAGTGTCTTATACATGGTATTGTAGATCACAAAGATTATGAATATGAGAGCTTCATTGATAAGTTAAGAAAAAGTAGGGGTAAAAGTGGTTTACAATACCCCTTCAATAAGCATGGGGATCTAATTAGATATTGTCAAGATGACATGGAGAGGATTGTGATTGAAGGATGAATGTATATTGAACATGTAGAAAATTAAAAGAAAGAGTTGTATTTTGAATGGAAGGGTGCCTTCCACGAGATTAAGGATCCTATTGAGAGGATGAAGATGAAATTAGAGAATGCAAAAAGTCTTTCTAAATTGCCCAAGCTACTTGAAATACGACTAATTAGGCCTTTAGAAAAACAAGATGGACCTATATTTCAACCAAAGATTCTTATTGTTGATGTCCCAACTACATTAATGATGTCACCACCTAAAGTTGGCCATAGGGATCATGGAGGAATAATTTCTCCAATGGAGGTTGACTAATCGTATAATTGGCCTCCCTCATCACATGTATTTATAATGGGATTACAAAGGGAACATCACATGGTAGTTGAACAAGTCTAGGATGAAGTTCCTTTGATTGAGTATGAGGTGACAATGCATATGAGAAATTGCTCCTATAACAAATGCAATGATTGCATAGGTCCAATCCTATAATGGGGATGATAGGAAGAGTTCTAGCCCTCCCTCAACTTTAATTCTAATGCAAAAGATTTTTCAAGTCACAAATATGAAAGATGTGAGAGAAAATGCTTGTGAGGAATTTCTTGCTAATGATGATTTTATTACGTTTACCTTGTTTGTTAGAGTCAAGGGGAAGAGAATTATGGAAAAAAGTACTTTTTCAAGGAAGAGGAGTAGGATACAATAAAATTTAAATCCTCCCCCAGAATTTGATTTGCAATTGTAATTTAATTATGTACATGATAAATAATATCTAGTTTCCAAACATCATGGATTGGGCCCAAGTTGGATACCCATGAGAGGGAGGGGATTTATTTATTCTTCGAGTATTGTGTAAAAAGATATTTAAAAGGAAGTTTACAAAGAATCAATCAAGATTACAAGTTGTAAGATCTTTCATATTTGGTGTTGTGACAAGGCAACCAATGTAGTCATGTAGTGCCTAGGATTGAGATCTTGGTTGATTTGACAATTATGACCAAGTATATAACATTTGTGGCATGCATGGAGTGTGTAAGAGGTGTAAGAGGAGTTACATGCTATTTTGAGATGCTTGACCATGACTAGGGGTGGGGCATTGGATTTTTTCCATGGCTCATGGTTTTGGATACCACTTGATGGTTTCTTGGTTTTCGTTTTCATATATATTAGAGGCATCCAGGATAGTTGACATTTATGATTCTAGGTACCCTTATGCAACCATCCATTGCCAGAAGGATAAGTTGATTATATTATTGCATTTTATCTTTTTTGGAATAATATAAGATTATGTCTTTTTGGGGGTAAGGTTTTTCCTTAAGGGATTCTCCATGTATATCTAGTGTAACTGTTTCTATTTTATGAGCTTGTTGATTTGTTCCCTCCCTCAACTTTAACTCTAATGCAAAAGATTTTTCAAGTCACAAATATGAAAGATGTGAGACAAAAGGCTTGTGAGGAATTTCTTGCTGGTGATGATTTTATTATGTTTACCTTGTTTGTTAGAGTCAAGGGGAAGAGAATTATGGAAAAAAGAAGTTAAATGAACTTTTCAAGGAAGAGGAGTAGGATACAATAAAATTTAAATCCTCCCCTAGAATTTGATTTGTGATTGTAATTTAATTATGTAAATGATAAATAATATCTAGTCTCCAAACATCCTGGATTGGGCCCAAGTTGGATATCCACCCATGAGAGGGAGGGGATTTATTTATTCTTCGGGTATTGTGTAAAAATATATTTAAAAGGAAGTTTACAAAGAATCATTCAAGATTACAAGTTTTAAGATCTTTCATATTTGGTGTTATGACAAGGAAACCAATGTAATCATGTAGTGCCTAACATTGAGATCTTGGTTGATTTGACAATTATGACCAAATATATAACATTTGTGGCATGCATGGAGTGTGTAAGAGGTGTAAGAGGAGTTACATGCTATTATGAGATGCTTGACCATGACTAGGGGTGGGGCATTGGATTTTTTCCATGGCTCATGGTTTTGGATACCACTTTATGGTTTCTTGGTTTTGATTTTCATATATATTAGAGGCATGGGATAGTGGGCATTTATGATTCTAGGTACCCTTATGCAACCAATCCATTGCCAGAGGGATAAGTTGATTGTATTATTGTATTTTATCTTTTTTAGAATAGTATAAATATTATGTTTTTTGGGGGTAAGGCTTTTCGTCAAGGGATTCTCCATGTATATCTAGTGTAATTGTTTCTATTTTATGAGCTTGTTGATTTGTTAGATCATTTCTCCATTATTTCATTGATATGACTTTATTGGCTAATCAAATTGCAATTGGTTTGAACTCTATATTGTTCTTTATTTTCATTGCATCATCTACCTTGTATTTCAATGTATTGCTTTGGAGCAAAGAAGGATAATGACAAGAGAGAGATAGTGGTTGCTTCTTGTTGCCGATATGGAGTATCAAATGGCGTGGTAATGGACACCATCAAGAGAAGGATTGATGAATTGTTTACTAGCCAATAAGAATCTTGTCGGTTCATGGATGGTTCTAGTGCTGATTATCAAAGTGAAACATTGACAATATGGTTTCCTTACCTTATAGAAAAATGACCATATGTGGAGTGCTTACCATTAGATATGTAGGGCAAGCTGATTGGTAAAAGAGTTGGGGGGATATCAACTACATATGTTGCTTATTTAGTGGCGCATATAATCCAATTTAGTGAGGCTAGTACTAGAAAATTATACAAAGAACATAAAGAGACTAGGGTTGAAGTAATAAAGTTAATTCAAACTCGAGCCAATGTTTAATATTGAGAGAGCATATACAAGGGCTTGATGAAAAAGCACCGCCTCGCTCTTCTGCATACCATAAGATAATAATTCCCTAAAGGAAGATATGAATACATTGAGAGGCTTACTACACAAGACATAATAAATTGAGCATGAAATAAGTGCAAAGGCCAAACAAATGATTGAAAATATGGTTAAAGACACTTTTAGGGTGAGGATCTAAAATCTAATAAGGATAATTGATGAGCTAGATAGAAAAGTTATGAAAACATTATCAAAGCATGATATAAAAGGGGAAGTTTTGATCTTGAGCCAGTTTACATTAACATCAAATGAATACCTAAGGTGCTTACCACGAGGGATATACATAAAATACAAAAGCTTTCCATAGAATCCTCAATCAATAAATGACAGTTATGAGGTAATTGAGCTACTTCATGAAACAACAACTTTTATGGAGAAATTAAGGATGGACTTAATTTTTTTTTTAGGACTTCCAAAGTTTAGTAGACAAGTATTCCAAATAGTTTAGATGCTAGGAGAACAAAAAAGATAATGTGATTTTGAATGGATGACTTCAATAATTTGGTCCTTGTGTTTACAAATATACTACTCACTAGTGATGAAAGTGATTTGATAATGTTAAAAGTCATCAAGTGGATAAATTAATTACCTTATAAATGGAGATGGTTAGCTTCAACTGAGATGTAGAGGTGGTGTTGTTGCCCATATACGAGACAATCATGAATAAGGCATAAACCATAATTAATGCTTATTGGTCAACAAATGAGTGGGAGGAGTGGGTTCATGATTATAAGTATAGATATTAATTGGCCCAATGAATTCATTATTCACTATTCTTTGGATTTTTATTCAAGATTACACTTGTAATTAATCTACAAATTCCATTAATTTAGTTTCTAGTTCAACTTCAAGTACATAGAAGAGTTATGACAATAACTAAGTATAATAAAAAAAACAATGTTGAATTGACAACATTTGTTGATCGTAGTGGATGTCTTAGAGATGTAGATATTTTTTGGTTTAGGGTAATCATTTGGTCACAAGATACTAGCAGAGGGGAGTATACAATTAAATGAAAATGGAAATACATGCTAGTTTTTTGGGTGATCATATGGGCTTTCTAGTATAGGATTCACACATGTTGATAACATGGATATATTTTGTGCTATATAAGGGGTGGAAGATGGGCCTCTTTTCAAACATGTCTTCAAGTGATATTAAGGATTCTCTTGGGAGTATGGAATCAAAATTAAATAATGTAGAGACTTTCTAAATTACCCAAGCTAGCTATAATACTAATGATTAGGTCCTCAAAAGAGCACATTGGACTTTCATTTCCACCATATTGTTGTTGGTGATGTGCCAACTACATCAATGATGCCACCACCTAAAGTTGGCCATGAGGATAATGGAGGGATAAGTTCTCCCATGGAGGTTGACCAATTATATAATAGGCTCCCCTCACCACATTTATCTACAATGGAAATGCAAAGGGAATTATAATTGATGATTAATAAAGCCCAAGATGAAGCTATCCCTTTGGTAACAATGAGGTGACAAAGTGCACAAGAAGATTGCTCCCATAACAAATGTAGCAACTAAATATGCTCAATCCCATGATGGGGATAATAGCGAGAGTTCCATCCATTCCCCATTTCCTACTCTAATACAAGAGTTTTTTCATGTCATAAATATGAAAGATTTGAGAATTTTTTTAATTATTAAGGTTTTATTTTGATCAAGGAGTTCAAACACTTGCCTTGCTTCTTATAGTCAAGGATAAGATAATTATGGATGAAAAGAAGTTAAATGAGCTTTTGGGGGAAGATGAGTAGGATACAACTAAAAGTTCAGATTCTCTCTCAAAATTTGACTCTAATATGGAAAGCAATACTCTATACTAGGGAAGGAGATTAATCAAAGAGAGTTGTTGCCTCTTGTTGTTGTGATGGAGTATCTTAGATGCCAAATGGATACCATGAAGAGAAGGAATGAGGAATTGTTTACAAGCCAAGAATAAGCTTGTAGGATCATGGAGGGTTTTGGTTTTGACTATTAGAGTGAAGCATTTGCCATAAAAGGCACTTGCACTTGTAGAAAATACACCATATGGAGTGTACTTACATTATATATGTAGGGCAAGTTGATTGTAAAGAGTTGGGGAGGTATTTGCTTCAAAAGTTGCTTCTTTAGTATTGCAAACATCCCAATTTAGTGAGGCCACAACTAGAAGATTATACAAAGAAAAGGAAGAGGCCAAGAATAAAATAACAAAGATAAAACAAACCCTAGCCAATGAACAATTGGTGACAAATAAACTGAGAGAATAGATTCAAGGGCATTATAAAGAAGCATTGCCTTCCTTTCCCAACATACTGCAAGATAACAATGCCCTACAAGATGAGGTGAATAAATTGAGAGGCTTACTATGGAATGAAGAAGAGTGCACATGAAATAAGTGCAAAGGCCAAGAAAAGGATTGAGAATATGGTGAAAGGCATTATTTAGGTCTAGGATCCAAAATATAATAAGGATGGCTAATGAGCTACATGGAAAATTATGAAGATATTTTCAAAATCTCAAAATAAAGGGAAAGTTTTGATCCCAAGTTACCTAAAATGAAAGTCAAATGGATACCCAAGGTGTTTCCCATGAGGTTTGTGGACCAAAAATGCAAAATATTTCAAAGGCAATTCCTTATCAATAAATGACACATGTGACAGAACTATAAGCTATTTCATGAAATTGCAACCTTCATGGAAAAATTAAGGATGAACTTAATTTTTTTTGTAGGACAACAAAAGTTTTCCCTAACTCCAAAGAGTTTAGCTCCAACCAAATGCTAGAAACAAAACAAAAATAGACATGACTAGTTGCAATATTGATTTCCTTCGTCTTGAGACCAAACCCTTAGGGCCCTAACTAAATTCATGGACAAAAAATCCCAATCTTTCAAGAGTTTGGATACATCCCCAACAACCTTTGTCTCCTAAATCATAGTCATGTTCGTTTTACGAATACTAACCAATCTCTGAAGGATACTCTTTTTGTGAAGGGTTGCCCATTCCTCTAATGTTAAGGAACAAAATGATTGTGGGTAACAACTCTCTATGGCTTGCTTTGCTTGAAGGGACCTTAATAGTGATTTTTGTTTCCCTTGAAGTATTTCCCTTGCATCTTTGGACTATGCTTGAGAAAGTTGTGATATTCGACATTTGTTGGTGTAAATAGAGAAATTCCTAACTAATTATTAGTGGGGTCCAATTTACATGTTAAGTCCACTTAGGTCTTAGGCATATTTAAGTTATTTAGATAAGATTTAATCTTTTTAGTTTTTATTAAATTTATTAGTGTCCTAGGTCATTTAATGACGGCTCATGCCATTTAATAATGACACAAGTCATTTAATGTTTTGGATTTGGTACTTCATCACACCTTGTCTATATAAGCAAGCCTATTGTACACTTTTGTAATATGTACCTCATCATCATATTTGATAGATATTAATATCAAGCAAGCTCATTTATTGCATAGTCTCTTGTAGAAGGTCTTCATTGTTTTTGCAGGTGGTCTTGGAATAGAGCTAATTTTAAGCTCCTACAACCTCTACTTGAGTTTGAGCACCCTGTTAACAACTCTCTACCTATGCCTCCTTTGATGCTATTATCATCCACAAATGCAATTGATTGTCAAGATATTAAGGGATATCTTAGTTGTTCTAAATCATCTATGGATTCTTTTGCATCTTCTTTGTGATCTAACTGCTCTTGTTGGAATGGTTGATGATCTAACCTCTCCACAATCAACCAAAATGGCATTTGTACCTACTTGAGATATGATATACTCAATTTTTTTCCATCACCTCTCTTATTGTTTCTTATCTTTCTTGCCAAAACTTCCACATGTGCCTCCATCTTTGGCCTCGACTCATAAATTTTAGATAACAAGACAATTTCCCTCTCCTTGAGCCATTTTGAAGGGCTTGATATGAATTCCAATGGATGAGGACACTAAAAGGTATTAGGATCCAACAACATCACATCCTAGACATATGTATTTGGGGAGAGCTTCAAATCTTCAATAGGTAAGTGTAAGGTATCCAACAAAATATTTTTTGTTTCTCCCATCCCATCTAGTTGTTTGTGCCCACCATTTGACAAATCATTTTCCAGGAAATTCACATTCATCATTTTCCTTGATTTTGTAGCCCTCTTGCCCACCTCCACTTGCCAACCAATGTGCACTTCACTATTTGACTTGTTCTTCCCCCATTCAAATATTTGATGTTGACTTATTCTACCATTCACTATGCATGAAGTGAAGAGATCAATCATATGCTAAGGGGCCATAGGCATTACATTTAGTGTGCACCTAAAAGAAATGACCATAGAGTTAAGGATTGTGCATGCTTCTAGTTACCACATTCTATTTCTATTTCTTCTTCCAACTCCTTCATATCTAACATAACTAAAATTTTGGCTACCATCCTAGTAGAAATCTTCAAGTAGCTATCATACACCTCGAGAAAATTCCCTATGCTATCCCCAATGGCCTTAAAGACCTCCGCATTCCATACTTCCAATGGCGAACATAGAAGATGAACCCAAATACGTCTTTATTGTTAAAGTGGTGCAAGCTCCTAAAACCATATGGTATCTAATTTTTTTTAACATCTTTTGTTGATTTGAAGATGAATGCAAGCCATCTCCTTACCAATAATTAAAATATTGGATATAGGTTGCTAGTATCGAGCCAACCAAAGATCTAACATCTTGATATTTTCCTCCCAAAGAATGTCGTCAACACAATCAACATCAACTCCATAAGTTTATCCAGCTGAACATCTAGGTCCTTGGAACAAGTTTAACTCTTTTCCCCTTTCCCCTGGAACTTCATACACCTTTTGCCTTTACTCCCTGAAATCACCTTGGATGGAAATAATCTCACCAAAGTAGAGTTTATTAGTAGATTGCCTATTTCTTTTGTCTAGTGCATAAGCTACCTAGATAAAACACATGCGTGGCCCCCATATTTGTCTAAATCATCAATACATACCACTTTATGCTCATATCTTATGTTTGCCTCATCAACATGATGCTTATAATAATCCAGTGTTAGAAGCAATCATCTAAGGCCACCATGAGATCACTTACCAAGTAATCACATAACCCTTATTTTGAGCAACTAATAGAATAATTTTTTGTTTTATTTAGGCCTTGTCCCTAAACACACCAAATTTTGTAGAAATTGCCTTATCAAATCCCCAAATAGTCTTCCATTGCCTCCAATTCCACAACCCACAATTGCTTGATGAAAGGGGATTCACTTGTAGGGTGAGTTGCCCTCCCAAACCCTAGAAAAAAAGGAGACTATGGCTAACCCTATTTTGTTTGAATGCCCAACCATCTACTAGGAAATTAGTAGTGCCTTTATGTTGATCATTGAAATAATCTTCCTCTTCTTCCTCTCTCTCAAAGAAACTCGAGCCTTTGGATCTATGACCACTACCAATTTCTAGATCCATCATTTTCCTTATTAGTCATGGAAAAATATCACACCTAGCAAACAAAAACCATATTTTACTTTGATGAAAAACAAAGCAAACAGTGGGGAAAATTTAAAATTGAGGATTTGCATAAAGAGTTAATGCACAAACTAGTAATTATATTTAGATTGCAAATGATCTATGATGAAACAACATTGCACCAACCTTCATCTAAAAAACTTAAGCTTATAAAGGGTAAAAAAACTTTTCACATCTATAATCACAAGCAATTTTTATCTCCCATACCTTTAGATTTAGTTGAATTTCATTTGACTCTAGGCCAAGGAAAATAAGCTTGCACTTTCTGTTTGTCCTCAAGACAACAATTATTTGGTAGTTGTTATGGCAAACTTTTTTTTTTTGGTGTTAGAAATCGTTAACAAAAGATAGGTAAAATATGAGGTGATAAATCACCTTAGTTACAATATAATAGTTCCACTTTAACACAACATAAACAACAAACATTGCAGTCAGTAGAAACAACAAGAGTTGATAATATATCACTAATACTAGAAAACTAGTTACGGTATATGTTGAAAAAAGGTAGCCATCAAACTATTTCTAGCAATATTTTTGGTTGTTATTGTATTGGTACATATTGCATTCAAAAGTACCAATTGGGGGATTAGCAACATCATTAGGACGTAGTTCTTTAAAGTGTCTAGGCTTAACATTGTTGCATCATGTGTTATATTGAGCAAATTTCAATTGAATCATTGACAATGCATAATCTTCCCAATAAGCCAATGGTCAAATACATTAAAAACAAACAAGTCGAAATAAAGTTCAAAATGAAAGGGAAATGTGCATGTTATGGATTTTTTCACTCATAAATATTAAGGACTATTTAAAAAATAAAATAAAATAATTAAATATATATCTCATTTGCAATATTTAAATATTTTTTTTCATCAACCACATTATTAAAAATAAATTTGGAAAAATATATAAATTATAAAAATGAAAACATAACTTAATAGAAATGCTAAGACCAACTTTTTACTTTATATTTAAAATTTCTTAATTTTTTTTTTAAAATTTAAAATAAAAATTGTAGCTTTACATTTAGATCGAGAGGCATTATTATGTTGTATATGGGTGTGAAGAACCCGTGTACATAAAAAATTGATTATTATGTCGAGAGGTGTTTAATAATGATATAATGGGGTTCAAAACCTTGTGTACATAAAATCATCGGGTGATTTAAAATGACAAACATTTAATTGTTTTTTTTGTTGATTTTTTTTTAAATGGAATGCTTTGGAGAGTCTTTGGCCCATATGAGGGCTGCTAATCGCCCATGGAGGTTGCAGACCCCTCTGTGAGCTTTGTCTTGTAGGGGGCTCTGATCCCCATGGGAGCCAAGCTCCCCTATGACACAACGATGGTAGAGCTTTGACTCTATTCATTGTTGTCTTTGAATTTAATTTAATTTAATTTTTTTCATTACATAATATATAGTTTATATATATATTATATAATATAACAATTATATATTGGTATCTCAAGAATTTTTAGTTTGGCTCGAGCCAAGATGTGGGGATTTTTAGCCTGACCTAGCCCAAGGGAGGCCACAAACATGTTACCTCCTCCTTGACATAAACACAAGTGAACAATCTAAGCCTGCAAGCACAGTAGCCCAACAGGGGCGTAAGGCCTGCAAGCACGCCAACCCAACGAGGGATTGGAACAACACATACTTGAATGCCTGTCACATGACATGAACACCATTAGTAGCCTCATTATTGTGATTCAAATCTGCGAGCACCTTGGATCAATGAAAGCATAGTGCTTGCGATCACAATGGTCTAGCGGAGGTTTGAACCCTGGTGGCCACAACAACAACATCACCACTTTACCATCACACTATGGGACAAACCCCCATTAAATATATTATATTATTATATATAATTTCTAAACTAGCAATTGCACGTTGGTGTGCAATGGGTATGCTAAAAAGTCTGGAAGGTCAATTAGAAAAAAAATATGGTTTAGTTTTTACATACATTCGCACATTATGTGAGGTCAATTGGTATTCCATTTAGAAAATGATATTGTTAGTGCAACAAAGGTCTCAATGGAGAAGTGATAGCTTTAAATCAAGTATGCATCCACTTATAGGGATCCAAACATGATCAAAACAAAACGTCTAAATTGGGAAGATAAGTAGGCTTCATTACCAATAGATTCATGTTATGTTTCCAATAGGGAGAGAGAGGGAGGGATAGAAAGGGGAAGAGCGCATGAGAGAGAGAGGGGTAAGGAGATATAGATAGAGAGGAAGATATAGATAGAGATGGAGGTGGAGATGGATATGGAGAAGGAGAGGGAGAGATAAAGAGAGAGAGGAGAGAGGGATATATAGAGATGGAGAGATAGAAATATAGAGATAGAGAGGAAGTGAAATAGAGAGAGAAGTACAGAGAGGGAGAGACATTGGGGTAGAGAGAGATGGAGAGATAACAAGATAGATATAGAGGGAGAGATGGAAGAAGGAATATGGAGGGATAGAGATAGATAGGCAAAAATATATGGATATAGAGGTCTAGGAAGAGGAAAAGGGGGAGAGAGAGGGAGAGATGAATGGATAGAGAGAGGGATACATGTTTAGAGATAGAGGAGGAGAAATGAAGATAAATATAGAGATGAAGATAAAGCAAGAGAGGAAGAAGGAGACAAATAAATAGAGATAGAGAGAGGTAGCGATATATATAAAGAAAAGGAAAGGATAGGTCCTTTTATAGTCCGCGATATTAGGCGATCTGTTTTTGGGTCTACGAATGACTTAAAGTATATAAGACTACCTCATACTCCTAATATGTAGGAGGCACCTAACTCACGCTTCACAATAATGGAGAGATAGAGAGGGGGAGAGAGAGAGGAAGAGATAGAGAAATATAGAGGGAGAGGGAGAGAGATAGAGACATATAGATGGTGAGATAGAGATATAAGGAGATATAGAGAGAGGAGTAGAGAGACAAATTGAGAGAAGTAGCTCGATAGATAAATAGAGACAGAGAGAGGGAGAGAAATAGGGGAAGAAAGAGAGAGGGAGAGAGAAATAGGGGGAGATAAAGAGAGGGAGAGATAGATATGTATTGGAAGAGAAAGAGAGAGGGAAATATATGGGAAGAGGAATGAAGAGAGGTAGAGATAAAGAGATAGATAGGGGGATAGAGAGGGAGTGAGGGAGGTAGAGATGGGGAGAGAAATAGAGATAGGAGAGAGAATTAGAGAGATATAGATAAAGGGAGTGATAGGGAGAGGGAGAGAGAGGAAGAGACAGGGATAGAAAGAGGGAGAGATGGGAAGATAGAGATAAAGGGGGAACGAGTAAGAGATAAAGGAGATGATAGAGACAAGTGATAAAGAGAGGTAGATAGGTATAGAGAGGGGGGAGATAGAGATAGAGATAGAGATAGAGATAGGGAGGGAGAAACAAGGAGTGTGTGGGTGAGTGAGTGCGTGAGAGATATAGAGATAAAGATAAGGAGGGGGAAATAAGGATTGTGTGTGTGTGTGTGAGTGAGAGAGACATATGGAGATAGAGATAGAGAGGGAAAGAGATACATGTAAATAAATAGAGAGGAAGGGAGAGAAATAGAGAGAGGATAGAGAAGTAGAGAGATAGAAAGAGGGAGTGATAAGGAGAGAGGGAGAGATGGAAGGAGAGAAGAAGAGGGAGAAGAATAAATAGAGATCGAAAGAGGGAGAGACAGGGAGGGAGGAGGGAGAGAGAGAGAAGACAAATATAGAGAGAAATAGGAGTTAAAGAGAGATTGAGAGATAATGAGAAACATAGAGATAGAGAAGGAGACAAAGATATAAAGAGCTCTCTCTCTCTCTCTCTCTCTCTATACATGTCTCCCTATCTCTACCTCTCTCTATATATATCTCTTCCATTCTTTCTCTTTTTTCCCCCGTCGCCTCTCTATATCTTATCTCTATCTCCCTCTCGCTTCTCTCTTTTCTCTCTATCTGTTTTGCTCCTTAAGTATGCAATGACTACATTGAAGAGGTCTTAAAGGTGAATTATCATATCCTTAATCAAACAACATGCTGCCCTAAGCATAATTCTTTGGGGACACGTGTTATCCTTGGATTGTTGGCACGAAACAACTGATCAAAAATTAGTTTCTCTCTATCTCTAACTTTTAATTTAGATTAAGTTTTTAATTTATTTTATTATATAAAGTAAAATTATTCTACAATAATTAAAATTGTAATAAGAATTAAATATAAGTTAAAATAATTTTAATAACTATTAGTTATTTTTTGTAATTTCATAAAAAAACATAAATAATTAAAGTATGTTTAAAACTTAAGTCTAAATTACATATTAAAATAGAGTAATCTAAATGCAAATATCAATAAAAATAAAAATAAAAAATAAAGAAAATAAAAAAATGAACTTATTAATTTAATAAATAATTAAATAAAAAAGTAAAACTACTTATCAACTTTATTTTAAAAAAATCTTTGCTTTTAAAAAAATCTTAATCTTTTTTTTTTTTTAAACAAAAACCACTTTTAAATTAAATTTTTTAATTATTATTTTTTATTTTTTTTTACTTTTTAAAAACAAAAACCTTTATTTAAAAAATAAAATTAGAGAAAGTTATTAGAATTTAAATATTAATAAAATATAGTTTTATTTTTCATTTTAATCTTATCAACTTTCTTTCTTTTTCTTGTTTTTAAAATAAAAACCCTACTTTTAAAATTGTTAAATTATTTAAAAAATAAAAATAAAGAATGACAAGAACAATGTGGATGGTTGAGATTAATTGCATCATCTTGCATCCTTCTCAATTTTCAACGTATGATGTCATATAAGGAAACCTTTGACATAAATAAAAAACATATTTAACCGATGATTTTATGTAAGAAACTCCTTTGATATAATTACAAAATATTATTAATATATATTAATTATAAAATTAAAATTGCATATTATAATATTATAATATATAATTGTATTTATAATATTATAATATATTATTCCAAATAATTACATTTATAATATTAATATAATATATAATGAAATTAAATTATTAAAATAGTATTATAATATAATAATATTTAATATAATGCGTCCAATTAAAATAAAAATATAACGTTTGGAGATTTATTAAAGATACATGGTAATAGTAATTATCTTTTCGTCTCTTAGTTTTTCCTAACCCCTTTTAACTTGAAAAAAATAAAATAAAAAAATCTGAGTTAACTTTCCATTTTTTTTAATTTTTAATTTTTGATTTTTGATTTTTGATTTTTAAATAAAGACGTGATAAAATATAAAGAATATAGATATCGATTTGATATGACAACGGATCTCATAATATTTTGGTTTAAAAATTGTACGATTTGGACCTCTTAAAGCCGATTTCAATGAACATATTCAACGGCCATTATATTCTTTCCTGGTAAGCTTTACTGAAATTTCGTGCTTTTGCCCCCAGATTTAATTTTCAAACAGAGAAGAGCGGAAGGAAAGTCTATTCGGCAGAGGCATTTAAAAAAAAAAACAGAAAACGCATGACAGACCGTGTCAAAGTCAAAAAACCGATAAAGAAACAAACGCAAGGAAACAGCAGGGTCCCCTCTTATCTCTCACCTCTCACCTCCCGTGTCAGTCATGGCACTGAAAAAGGATTAATGGGTCCAGAAGCGCGTCGAATGGAGCCCACCCACAAGCCCAATTCCGCCAACGCGTTTTCAGCAGCTCCAACGAAAGCCCTACACGTCCAGCCTGGTAACCACTCATAGACCACGTCAGCCTCGTGAATGTCAGACTGTATCTGCGTTACTTTCCACGTCGGCGTCCGGAGCTGTAACTATAAATACCTGTGATTAGGGGTGAGAACGTTTTAGAAAAATTTTGGTTGGGAGGTAAATAAGAAAATGGGAGCTTGTCTTTCAGATGTAGCTGGTGGGCATGAAGGGGTGGGAGAAAATGGTGTGCGTGCAAACAGATACTTTTCTCAAGCTTATGTTAACGAGACCAGTGATATGGCGTATGAAGCGGTTGATTTCTTAATGAAAACAAAGGGCTCACATGGCCTTTCTTCATTGTTAGAGGTAACCCAATAAATAACTTTTTATAGAACGCTACTGAATCCTGCGCGATTGATCGATCACCGGCTATTCTTTTTTCGCTTGAATTTTAAGGACTTCATTCTTTTGTGATGTTCGACTCTCTTCCGGGTATACATTTTTCATTAGGTTTTTGTCTAAGCTTGCAGCATGTTTTTAATTTAAAACAATTTAAAAAACTAGAACCATTTGCCTTTTCGCTAAATTTTTCGAGACTCGTTGGCGTAGTTTTCACATTAATTTACAGAAGGTCGCCAGATTTGAATCTCATGCATTTACATAGAATTACCCTACATCATAGATACATATAGTTTCACCTACCATCCTACACTTGTAACAAAGCTTCTATCCAATAAAAGGTTCCGTGGGGCGAAGTTCAGAGAGAGTATCGAGTTTAGGGGAAGGCTAAGTAAGCTGGAAATTTAAAATTGATTTAACCAAAATGTTACGAGGGCTTAATCGCTAGGAGGAGCTCAGATATGGGACCGTGAATGAATCTTTGTTACATGCAGTAGCTGTTCCTTACATTCAAGTTAGGGCAGAAAGCTACCACAGTAACCATGCTGGTTTTGAATACAAAAGTGCTGGGGAAAAAATTGACTATTATTTTTGAACCAATGCATTTGGATTTATCGTTGCGTTTACCAATGCCCGCTTGTTTTTGAAATTCTAAAGTGGATGGATATATTTTGATTCTTCTTTTGGCAAAGAGCTTGACTATTTATTTTGGCTCATCCTTGTACCAGATATTCTTGAATCTGAACATGAGCCAGCACTAAAATATCCTTCATTTCTTCGTTGCTTCTGCAAGGTTTGTATTTGTCTCTCTCATCATATCAATGCATGACTAGATATCTTCACTTTAGCAATTCACTTTTCGTAATATCTTTCACACCCAAAGTAGACTTCTGATTAACGTAATCAACTTTTCAGAGTCATTATTAGATAAAATTTCATAAAGATGGATTTCCAATTTAGTCTTGGCTCAAACCAGGGGTAAGACTGGTTCCTTGCTGAAGTAGTGGTTTCTTTGTTGATATAAATTTATAATGATACTTTCAAACTGGCCTTAGGGATATCTTTTACTCTGGTTCTTCTTGAGACCAGCTAGCTTTATCCACAAAAATTACAGGCACAAGCTTGATGAACACATTTTTCAGCGCAGAGATCTTACTCCCCTTTTGAGAAAACATATTCTCAAAACCTTTGGTATCTGCTGCACTCCTTTGTTTAATACACTTTGTCATATCTACATGCTCTGTCTCCAGCGATGGTCATCACAAATGCCTCTTAGAATCAGATTGGACCATAAGGAAGCATGCCTCAAGCAAAAAACTACTTTTGGTTTGTGTCAGACTCAATTTTCACAATTATCGTGAGCTCTCTAAGACTAATTTCCAAATCCACAATTTCAAAGCATCCTAAAAACCCAGCACTGTTACCAATTTGATCGGTTCACAGAGCTTGAGTGAAAGTCTGATTATTCTTTCACATAAATCTTAAGTCATATTCGCCGAGGGTATTATGTGTTTGAGCTTGTTCTTGATGGACCTTAAGATTTAAATATATATTGGTGGTTCAGGATTGGGTTTGGCAGTTTGCCAATTCCCCCCCTAGGTTTGGTATGGCTGGGTGTGACTATATAAATGTACAGAATTGAATAGAGAATTGAGAATTTGACTGATAATTGATAATGCAATGTCACTTGCCAAATCATATATGTTATCAATAAATCAAAATGGTTTATATCATAGCAGCATTACTTGGAATTTGAATTGACTTAGCAAATTTAAATTATAAAGGAAATTCAGCTACTTGGGATTTAATTGGAAACAAGTCAAGAAGAAACACTGCTTTTCCATCTGGTGCAGCCCAAAACAATTTTTATTTTTGCTTTCAAAACCAACCCAAAACAATTAAGGCCTTTGAGGCCACAGAGACCTTCGTGGCACATGCCATTTTTCATATTTTTACTGCTTTTAACCAAGCTCCAAAATCTATAAAAAATGCACTTTTAGGGTTAGCTAGATTTTTAAAACTTTTTCTGTGTTTTTAATTAAAAAAATATGTCTATTAAATTTTTCAGTATTTTCAGGGTCCTTCTCGGTTTGCCTTGGTAACATCACTGGGCCAGCTCATTTGGCCAAGGTATGTCTGAGATGTACCCTAAGCAGTCTGGTCCAGGTTCATATCCCAGGTTGGATGCAACTTGGGTTTTGGCAGGGCACGTCACAAACCTGGCCTTTTGGTGTGGGTATGTCTGAGATCTGCAATGTGATCTGCCAAGGCACAAGCCAGATTCAACCTGGGATCCAAACCTGGACCAGACTGGTTCAGGTTCAGCAGGGGTACCTGAAGGACCTGGTATCAGTGATTTTTATTGTATTAGAAAAAAGTTCTAAACATAACAAGTGTAACAAAAGGAAACTGGGATCCGAACCTGGACCAGACTGGTTCAGGTTCAGCAGGGGTACCTGAAGGATCTGGTAACAGTGATTTTTTTTCTATTAGAAAAACTAGCAGTAAACATAACAAGTGTAACAAAAGGGAAAATTAATACTCCTGTATCTGCTAGTATTCTTTAAGCAACACTTTCATGAAAATGAATTCAACTGCAAAAGGACTACTACTTCAAAGTTATAATCTTATTCTATCTTAAGTAAAGTTGCCGGGATTCTTCATTTTGGGAACATAGACAACGTACTAGTCCCCGTACCCAAAATTTTTGGTGAATCATTTACATATAAAATAGCTGTCTTCTTATTCATTTAACTCAAATATCTCATAAATCTCTCCAAGACAAGGAGAGTTTGTATTAGCATATCTAATGACATCTGCAACATGTGAGAGAAAGACACAAACATATTTGTGAACAATTTTTTTTTGAAAGTAGGATAATAAGACTCAAATGACAAAGAGTGTATGCTAATGCAAAAATAATAAGATTATCAAGTTACACAAGTATTGTGCCTCTTCTAGAGTACTATGGAATTTCCCATTAGGACAATCCAACTTACTTTAGACTTAATTGACATTGGCCAAATTGCCTTCAACGATCAATTTCTTATACCCCAAAGACCCCACACCAAAGAGAGACTAACAATGATTGCTTCCCATTCAATTGCATTATTGGTCTTAGAGCCAAGAAAAGATTGTTTGACAAATCTTTGACAATCGCTCCAACATCTATAGCCCCTAGATTCCCTTTGGAGGCACCATTAAAATCGGTGTTCCATGGGGACTCGTCCCCCATCCCCCAAAAAAAAAAAACTCGTTTCCGGGACGGGGACATCTTGGGGGAGATGCCCCCCTGCCACCAACGCAGCCGTCTCCAAAATGCTGCCGAGAAGTCCTCGAGACTTCTAGGAGTCTCCTAACTATCTCGAGGACGCCTAGCAGTCTTCTTTGGCTAGATGACCAAAAAGCTTTTTTTTTTTTTAAATATCAAATTTTCTTTGAACTTCATGTCCAAGGCTGAATACTAATGGCCCTTGGCTCTACCCAAACCCCACAAACTCTATAAAACTGCCTCCTATCCTCGTTTTAACACACAAAAACAAATCAACAAGAAACTAATAATGTGAGTGTGAGAATGAGAGCTGCAAGTGTAAGGTGAAAGAGTGCGAATGAAGAGAAAGAGGGTTGAGGAGGAGTGAGAAGGGGAGTGGCGCCGAGTTAATGTTCACTTCAAAATTCAAATGTTTAAAACTAGTTTGACAAAGTTTCATTTGTAATTCTTATACTTATACATCTTTGTATAACTATTTTTTCAAGTACTATATGTATTTAAGTGCTGGCCCCCTGCCATCACCTTGCCATCGTCCCCCCCAGTTGTCACCAAACTTAGGCCCTTGGTCCCCTCGTCCCCAAAACCCGTCCCCTCGTCCCCCTATCAGGAAACTCCATGGAACTATGATTAAAATTCAAATTTAGAAATCCTTGTGGAGGGCGGATCCCTGTAGATCTACGTCAAACACATTGCTTAGGGGTGAGGAATGTAGGACCTGGCTAAAGGAGGGACATTTTATATTTTGGTGATCCTCGCTTTGCAATTTGTGATACAAATTTCAAATCTAAGCTTGCTATTATGGACACGAGTCTTAAAATAAGATGCAGTAACTATGTTTGGAGACTTAAACATACGCTAATAATATTTAGTGCACCTAAGTGAGTTATTGATTACTGTGCTCAAATACTTTGATGTTTAACATTTATGATTTTACATTTGACATTGAATTATCAATTATCAGTTGTGCTCTGTGTTTTACTGATTTTACATCAGCATGTAAAAAATGTAGAAGATAAATAAATGCAAAAATTTAAAACAGAAAATAGCTGATTGTTGTTAATTGTCAAATCATAAATGTTAAAGATAAATCAATGCAAAAATTTAAAGGCAGAAAATAGCTGATAAAAAATAACTCAATGTTAATTGTCAATCATAAATGTTAAAAGATAAAATAAAAATGGATAGCTGATAAATGATAATTCAATGTTAATTGTCAAATCATAAATGTTAAAGATAAAATTAAATTATAAAATGGTTTGTAATATGTATCATAGTAGCACCACATGGAATTAGAATTGACTCAGAAAATCAAAAGTATAAATGAAATTCAATAACTTGGAATTCATTTGGGAAAATGAATAATGCTGAAAAATCCATAAGAAGAAGAAAAAACACAGTTTTTGTTATTCCAAGCCAAAATAAAGGGAAATAAATGCTGGTTTCCCATTTGGCACAGCACAAAACAATTATTTTTTTTGGTTTTTAAAACCAAAGTGGGGGTCTTTTGAGTAGCAGCCCCAGTGGGATCAAGGTTGGTGTTTGGTGACAGTGCCCTTCGTGCGATACAGGGTGGAGCATCTCCCACCTAGTCTACATTAATGCCTTAAAGGTCATAGGGACCTTCATGGCACATGGCATTTTTCATTAAATTATTAGCTTTTAATCAAGATCTACATCCTTCAAAAAATACACTTTTAGGGTTATTTTTTTTTAAATACACTTGTTTTGGGAACCTTGTGGGTTCTTCCTGGACTAGCCCAAGGTGCAAGCCTGTCCATTCGTTCTGGGTATGTATGAGATGTACTTGTGCCAGATGGTCAGGTCGGGGCTTTACCTTGGCTGAACCTGGAATGTGATCAGAAATTGGTTGAGGCTGGTCTATGTTCATCTAGGATTCCTTGTAAACCTGGTAACAGTTGTGCACACCCACACACCCATCCCCACAAACATGTATACACATATACATATGTATGTATTCCCAGCCATGTAGAACCTTGGAAAAAAATTGGGAAACCGCTGAGCCCCAAATCCGAAGCGAAACTAACAACATGGGTCAAAGAGAGCCGCAACTCATGGAAATGTAAAACACAACTTCTTAAATAAGAAAGTAAAGTATAAGTAACATGCATGATTTAAAAAAAAAAGACACTTTGTAAGAAAGAAAGACTAGAAAGGAAGAAATTATATTAGAGCCTATGAGTGACCAAAACTAAGAACTAGACTGTAGAGTATAAGTAAGATACACATCTTAAAAAATCAGACACTAGAAAGAAAGAAAGAAAGTCTATTAAAGTCATTTGGTTACAATGGGAAAGTACTAGAGTAGTCTAGGATCCATGGAGCTGAAAAAGTAATTCTGATAATACTAAATCACTAAAACAATGATAGCATAACAAGAACTGAGAAGCTCAAAGCAGGTAAACCCTAGTCATAGTTACAAATATAATATACCAGAAGCAGATGAATACCAAATCAGAGGACCAGCAAAATGAAAGTAGTGCCGTATATGTCAATCAATGCTTGCAGTGGAATAAGGAGAATCACGGGCATGATCTTGTAGTAGAAAGACATAAAAGATGGACATACAACACTCAACAATCTGAATGATCTAAATAGTCACATTCTAGTGGTTGTTGAAACTTAATTGTCTCTTTTTCTTTTGGCAGAAAGTATTTTCTAGAATGATAAGGTTGCTGTCCTCTGAACCATATGCCTAATCTTCTATTTTTATCATTTTTAACTTTTAAGGCCATGCCTGTGGAGAGGTTAAGCAGAAGAATAGAGTAGGACATTGTTTACCCTTGTAGCAACAATTTGTTGATCTTCATACAAATTGTAGAAAACTAGTAGTATCTATGCTTGTCTTAGAGGGAAAAACTAGTCTATTGTGTCCATTTGACAGAGCTAATGACACGTGGCTTTGCCTTAGTCTTCAATTGGTGGTGAGCTTTGAGGTGGCCCATTGCAAATCTAGATGGCTGTGATGAAAGCTTTCTTAGTTTCATTAGAAGAAAATATGGTCTGTTGTATCCATTTGTCTAGGATAGTGACTTGTGACATGATTTGCTTTAGCTTCAATTGTTTGTGAGCTGTGAGGTGGCCAATTGCAAATCTAGATAACTGTGATGAAGTTTTCTTAGTTTCATTAGAAGGAAAAATGGTTCGTTGTTTCCATTTAATTGAGTAAAAATTGGAAGTCAGCTAGCTTCAAATGACATGTGTTTAGCCTTAAAGTGAAAGTGAGACTTGAGGTGGCCCATGAAAAATCTATACTGGCTGGGGTTGGATGGTTATAATGGAAGCTTTTATAGTTTTGATTATTTTAAATTTTTATGTTGTTGGCAGTCTGTTTCCAACAATATGGGCTCATTTTCTATGGCTGAGCATTTTATTTATTTATGTGGATCAGATGCTTCCTTGTTTCCATGGTATTGATTCATCCTTAGAAGTGTTTTATTTCTTATAGTGGACTTTTGCAATAAATAGATTACTTTTTGCATTGTCAACTGTTTGATCTATCTATGCTACTCAGTTTCTTGTATGGTTTTTCTCCAGTTATCACTGTCTGCATCGAATCTGCGTGACAGGGATTTTCTGTCCAAGGTACGCAATTTTAATCTTATTGTCAACACAATTTCTTCAAATGTTTCTTCTATAACCTTATTTTATAAAGAAAGAAACCATATTAAAATACTCGAGTTATTAGTAGTCTTGTATTCTTTTGAGGGACATGAAATATGAATACGCATGTTTGTCAAGAAAGACTGGCAGATTTTGTTAGCAGAAAATTTTCCCCCTTACAAATAGTCCTGACAAGTAGGAGAAAACCTAGGGAATCAGATTGACCATGACTTTGTTTCCCAAACTGAGTGCAAGGAATCACAAACCTTGTGCGCTTTTTTGTGTTGCCACAGTCTCTTTGTAGTGCATTGCACTATTTTTCATTTGGTCATTTCTTATAAAAGTAACTTTTAAAGCAATGGCTTCCATTCAAAAAGTTTTTAGTGTTTGAGCTAAGCCAATTTTTTGGAGCAACATACATTCTCTCTCAAAAGAAGTTTGCATGAGTCAAAACCATGCAAAGATCAAACTCTTTAGTATTATATTGGAAATTATCTCATTGCCCTTCCAAAGACAAAAATAATAAAGAAACTAATTTGGTTGAAAGCACACAAGCTATATGTTGGAGCATTTAGAGGCAAGCTAAAAGGCCAAAATTGTAGTGCTCAACAAAATTAAAATTGAACAATGCTAAACCATGGAGCAAATGATTCAAAGCATTTTCTCTATAAGATGTAATGCATATCTTTAACATTGATTCAAAGCAAGTTCTCTGTAAGATGCAATCCATATCTTTAACATTGATTCAAAGCAAAATGCAGATGACACAATGAGATTGCAATAGTTTGTTTGTGCACTTTTCTTGGATTTTCCACATATATTCAAAGCAACATTGGAGCTGCACATGAGCTGGGTTTGATAGGTAAAAAAATGACATGTAGTGATGATAATTTAATCCTCCACGTGATTCAGACTTATGTGTTTTTTTATTGAGGTTAATGATGGTTTTGTTATTCCTTCTTGTAAAATGACTCTTTCTAATCTTATTTTAACCTTAAGACTTTATAAAAATTAAAATCAAGTTTTTAGGAAGAAAAGTGATGGCTTTTATCACATCTTAATGAAGCCTTTGGTGTAGATTATATTTTATCTATGTAATCTTTGATGGCTTCCATAAAGACCAACCAACTGCACAATGGGCAGTGCAGTGTATAAATTACCTTCTTTTGTCCTTTATTTCTGACAGGTTATTCTCAAACTATTAATTGCTGTTTCTCTTGGTATCCCTCAAGAAGCTAAGTGAAATAGTGTCCCACGACTTAGAAAAACCTTATGATGGTGCATACTATGACTTATAATTTTTAAATAATAAAATTTTAAATTTTTGAAAAATGCCTATGCACAACAACATGAAGTACTAATGCGTTCAATAGATCTAAGCTTAATTTGTCTGGCATGATGTAAGATTTGTCAGCTGAAAGTGAGTTACAGTACGATCTTGCCCTACATGATCCTACCAAAGTCATCAATAACTTGTGAAGGCTCCTTGCTCTGTTGCAGTGCTTGCTCTTTACCTATGACAACAATCATTTGAGCTTCAGACTGATGCATCTCAATTTTCCATAGACAAAATACTTAAAAAAAGACATCCAGTGGCTTATCATGCAGGCAGCCGAAGCCTTATCATGCAGGCAGCCGAAGCCTTGTGAGAAGCCCTGCTCAATTATGGCTTTACAAGATTTGGAACTTTATGAGACTGGTGAATTTTCCAGCTCTGGATTTGCCTCACCAGTAGGATCAAGATATTCCTGCTTGGTTGGCAATTCACATACAGTGTTGTGTGAGCCACGTTAAGCTCTACAAACCAAGGTACTCTGTTGAAACCAAACAATTCTTTGTCTCTGCTTTTGTGGGAAAGTATCTCATCTGATATAAATGTTTGGGACTTCTTCCTCTCAGGAGAAAGGAAAAGATAAGGTTCAGTCTTTTGTATTTATGTGAATTAGCTTTTAGCTTTAGCTTCAAGCTTTGGTTTAAATTGCTTATACTTGACCTTATGTAGTCAGAAAATCCTCAACATTGTACATCCATTTATTCAACGAATCAACACTATTGAAGAGTGTAGATGTATGCCAATCTCTGTACTCCCTACTGTCTGTGGTTTTTTTCCTCGATTTCTACGGTAAGGCATGAGATATATATTACATATCAAGGTCCAGCAAAAAATAAACATAAAAATCATGCAGAGCCCATGGATAATGAGTCAAACTTTGATCGTTAGGAGGTTTAAATGTCAAAGATGTGTGAGGGCCATAGCCACCAATGAAAGGGTAGCCCATGTCTCTATCATTAGTGTTAAACCTCCAGCTCTCAATTTGAAACATCTCCTATTCGCACACTACATTGCTCAGGAATCATCCCAGATTGCTCATGGAGAAATGCATAATAATAAGATTTAAAATAAGCTGTAGTAATGATACATGACATAATCCTGGGAAGGGAGAAAAATGAGTAGAATGTAAGGTATGGGTATAGGCGTCTTTCTGTTAATATTTCACTCTTTAAAGGAGGCTGATGCAGTAGCAGAGTAGGCAGTGAGACAAGCAAATAAGCCTTTTTATATTTACTAGATCCTGTACAAGACTCGGTACAATCTTTGGTACCATCACCTGGTATTCAATGGCTGAAATCTAACTTAAATGAGCAAGTTTTTAAGTCTGAAGATTGAACAGGTACTTCTGACAGTCCATGAATCTTTAGAAATAATGTAGCGAGTTCTTAGTGCTCAAGTGATCCTTTGGGGGTGTTGCCCCTTAATCCTGCCAGGGGCACTGTCCCCAAACCCCACAATAGTTTTTAAAAAGGAAAAAGCAAAAAAATCATTCTGGGCCATGTTGGATGGAAATGCAACATTTTTTTATTCTTTTGACTTTTCCCAAATTAAATCCCAAGTAATTGAATTACATTTATACTTCTGGTTTGTTGAGTGAGAATCCCTACCCAAAGTAGTGCTTATATGGCTGTAACAACATATTTTCAAACTTTTCCGTGATACAAGTGCATGACTTCACATAGAGCTATTAGTGTTGGGTGAGCGATACGAGCTCCTTTCTACTGCAGTTCATGACTCCATATTGTGATTTTTGTTTTTGATGCCATGGGTATCATAATCTATGAGTATTGTACACCTAAAACACTCGACAATATTTATGTATTAGAAAATGTTGTTTCCTTCAGCTAAAATCCAGTTTTGTATTCGTGTTCGATGTATACTTGTGTATGTGATCAAAGTAGCTTCTATTTGACTAGTTTATTGCTAAGTTGCCGGTTTGGGTACGGGTACGGATATGGTGGTACGGCAATTTTTTTTCCTTGGGTACAGGTACAGATATGGTGGTACAGCAATTTTTTTTCCTTGGGTACGGGAAGGAAAATATATATATATATGTTCAAGATTATAAATTTATAAGAATAGTGATGCTTATAATTGCCAATAAATAGAATACAACATAATTTTGACATAGTAACTTATAACAGTTCAATTAATGGTCACTTTACAAATACAGTAATTAATTCTCCTTAAAAAATATAGTAGACAAAATAAAAATTCAAAGAAGCCTGCATACCTTACTAGTTTCTTGGTCAATATTGATCATGACTCAATGAAAAGTATAATATTGTACTCAATGCAACATAATCATCAAATAAAATAGTCGATGTAAGTGGTACAGAAGTTAATGCTGTCTATGTAGCAGAGATTTTTGGTCAACATAGTCAGTATACCAGAGCTCTTTGGTCAACATTGTCAGATAACCACATTTAAGAAGAGTCAATCAAACAATGCCAATGCAGGTGTAGAGGGTCAATGTTGAAGATATTGTGTGTTGATTCACAAATGATGTCAAATTTATGGGCTGGCCCAAAGTTCAAACATTGTCTTTTTCCCCATCCCACAATAGTGCTAGTCAAATGAGAGAGTAAATGATGGAATGATGCATTCATGAGGATCAATTAATGCTATCTACACATGTTCAATTGGAAACAATAGCCCTAAATTTTTTTAAACAATGGTTATAAGTTCTTGTTCTGCCAAGACAATATCAAATTTGTACTGCCCGGGTGCCTAGGTTCTTTGTGGGTCTTTCATAGAAGAACTCACAGAGAACCCAGGCACCTTAGTTCTTTGTGGGTCCATCACAGAAGAACCCACAGAGAACCCAAGCACCTGGGTTCTTTGTGGGTCCTTCACAGAAGAACCCACAAAGAACCCAAGTTCCCAAGCCGTACCCAAAGCTGTACCCGAACTGAACCAGTACCTGAACCTGTACCCAACCGGGTTCTTGGGGTAAATCTGAAGATCCCAGTAACTTAGGTTTATTGTGTCTTTAAAGTTTCTTTATTGATGAGTGCATGATAAAAGTTTTGAATCCTTACCAATCTCTATATTTTGTGGTTTTTTCAATTTGTCAAACTTTTGCCGAGTTTGAGTGTCAAGTCTTAAGTCCAGGTCAAAAATCAGCTCTCCAGATTTGAGCTGAGTCTGAGTCTTGTTACTAAGATATTAACTATATTAAAATATTTATTATTATATATTATATTAATAATATTAAATATTTTATTATAATTATATTTATTATTTAATAATATTATATATTAAATTTATTGTTAATGTATTTTTATTTATTAACAAGCCATATTGGATTTGGCTTCCAAAGCTAAAAGAAAATAAGATAAACAATGAAGGTTCTCTTCTGGGATTTTAGAAGCATTGTTTGTAGTTTAGATTTAAATGATGGAGTCAAAGCAGTGTAGCTCTGCATATTTTACCAGCAGAACAGATTTTAGCCTTATGCTAGCCCAGCCCATGTTTACGATGTATTCATTTAGCCACAGAATGGCTGAATGTCCTAACTCCTAAGATCTTCACTTCAGAAGTGTGTCTGTGCCTTAGATGCCTTTTTACTAGTGTCAAAATTGAAAATCCTGTCTTCTTCGTACAACTTGAAGTCTTTGTCACAGTTAAAGATTCAGTGTTCGTAATCCTTGTGTTATATAAATAATAAATTACTTATATAAAAAAATTATATATATATATATATTTATAATAATATTGTGTGCAATTATCTCAATTGTTTTCTGAAAAAAATTGCTGTCCCTGAAACCTACCCCCACACAGTGTCTCCCCTTTTCTGAAACTCCATGGAACACTGAGGATTTTTGATGTACAAATGATTGAAAAAATGATGAAACATTTATAGACAACTAGACAAACTGAACAACGCTCTACAATATGAATAGTCAAGCATAATATGTTATTCCAGAATACTGCATGAAATTGAAGATAACAGATAAATCTTTTCTAAGGAATTAACAGTAGCAAGATCTTCAAAGAAGCTTGGTATTTGATTTCCTATTTGGTGACATATTATGGACTTTTAGTTGTACTTTGTTTCCAATGTAGCCAATAAAACTCATGAAGTACCATTGTTCCACAAAAGAATGTTTGATCATTTATATTCCTTTTTTCCAGTTGCCATTAATCTTCCAGTGATTAATACTATCTTGAATTTGTGTGAAGAATCTCTCGTTGTGCAGGTCTCTCCATTTTCAACCTTTGAAAACATAATGACCCATTGCCTCTTTTTACTTTTTTACTTTGCAATCATATCAACCTTTAAGTCTTTTATAATATTAGCATTCGTAGCTTGGTAGTTATCCGCTGTTTGGTTGTGTATCAGAAAAATGTAATGAATCTATTTAAATACTTGTAAAAATGTAAACTGGATGGTTCTTGATAGAGAAAAATGCATGCATGTTTAATTTATTTAAGGACTGCTTGTCTAACATATATTACTGGATTGTGTTTTGAAATAGTGATCTAGTGTTGAAGATGTCTATAATACAAACACCTATATAAAATATAATTATAACCAATGACTGGAGGCTGGCCTTGATCATTAATTCTACACCAAAGTTGGCACATTTGGAAAATTTTATTTAAATTTTTGGAAATTGTTGAATTGCTAGCATCAAGAAAGTCTCTTAGATTTGCACAAATACTTTCTTCTCATTTAAATTTCATTCTACTATTTTATTCTGCCATCTGGTTTGAACTATTTTAAAATCTGCTATGATTTTATCTAGTGTTGAAGATGTCTATAATACAAACACCTATATAAAATGTAATTATAACCAATGACTGGAGGCTGGCCTTGATCATTAATTCTACACCAAAGTTGGCACATTTGGAAAATTTTATTTAAATTTTTGGAAATTATTGAATTGCTAGCATGAAGAAATTCTCTTAGATTTGCACAAATACTTTCTTCTCATTTAAATTTCATTCTACTATTTTATTCTGCCATCTGGTTTGAATTTTAAAAAAACTGCTATATGTATTTATCCTCTGCTGTCTGGAAGCTTAGATACTGCAGTCTTTGTTTATTGTATCTCATCTACTATTGTTTGCTTGGATTGGTGTATACCTTTTTGCATTTGTCCCAATTCATTCAATGCCCTATTCAGCTTGGTTGTTTGATAAAAATCTTGTTCTAATCCATAAAGTGTGAATTCTCATAGCTATAGGGTTTATTTATGGGTTGATTTGTATTTATTTTCTAGCGTCCATTCAGAGCTGAATATTCCCTCTGCGCAATATGTTTCAGGTAGTCTAAATCTTATATTTCATTCCTTAACATTTTTTTTATAGCATTCAAATTTGTGTATGTTCCATTTTTTAATATGTTTGTATAATATTTAATTACAAATTTACAAATAAATAATAACATGATATTTAATTACAAATTTATATATAAATAATAACATGTTTTACATCTTATGTTTCAGGATTTGTAATATGTTTTTATTTGTTAAAGTTATCTTGGATTAGGGCCACTTAACCTACAATAATTTGACTGACAATATTAATCACCACTTGATGTAACATCAACGTGGGGCCTTCAAGTATGGAAGGGATGATTATGTGAGACCAATCCACAACTAAAAACAATGGTTCCGCACAACCATCATCCAAAATCTTGAGATCACATTCTAATATCCCTTGGCAGATAATCACTTCAGTTAGGTTGGTAGTGAAATGCTAGCTTACCCACCAATCAGATTATCACAATCTGCTCAAACTCAGTCGCTTCTAAGCAAAGACCAACTGAAGACTACTCCTGATTAAATTTTCAGGCAAAGCCACTACCTCTATTAAATCAAAAGGAGTGAACACTTCTCACATTTGAGCCTCATCAACTAGACAATGCTTCCACCACAGGAGCTCTAATAATTTCCTTCCGAGGCAGGACAAGAAAAGGCAGCCCATTTCCTTTTTTCTACTATGAGAATACTTAACTGTTTTTTGTCAGATGAAAACATGCTAAAGTCTAAAAAGGTGCAACCATAACCTCTCACTCTCTCCCTTAAATCCTTCTATGCTTTACATCCAAGAGACTCACAACAAGGAACTCATGCAACTTCCACAATTTATTGATCAAGTAACAACCTCTAAAATGGAATAAAAATAATCTGCTCACTGAATAGGAGTACATATGCCATAATCAATTGATAAATCCAAGAGTAAAAATAGAAATAGATTGCTTTAGCTCAACATTATGAATCTGGGCACGACTCCACACTTTTCTAGCTACACCATTAAAATCCATCTCTCACAGATTCTTTATTCCATATTTCAATTGAATCCAATCAACTAAACACGTGTGTGTATCACATTATACCTGCACTCATAATACATCTTTTCATTGTGTTGGAATAAGTGGACATAAAAATCAGTTACAAAATATAACTCTCCTCTATCATTCCTCGTTCCCAAGCTATTATTTTTACATCTAGATGAGGATATGTATCAAGAACAAGACCTCCTGCTTACAGAATAGGCAGAGCATACTAATACCATTCTTTATATACTTACTTTCTCCTACTAAAATGGATGTATATCCATATGCAACTATAAATACAAAATGTATCCCAAAAACAAATTGGCAGTAATCTGAGATGCAGAGCTTGAAATTTCATCACAATCTTCCAATTCAAATATGCAAATAGAAACCAGAGTATAAAATTCCTTCACATCTTTCAACTCATTTGCATTCCTAATATAAATTTTATATGAATGCAAGTGTGAAGACATGCAAACACTCTGCTAGCTTTTCCACATCCAAGCAAACATTCTGATATTTTTTCTTTTTCTAAAAAGGGAAGAAAGGCATGTCTTTAAGATGCTATTTTGAAAGTTTGATCATAACAGTAAAATGTTTTATGGTTGATCATACACAGCTTATGTGAGTTGGAATATGTCATGTCATGTCTTTAAAAATATATGCCAATGCCATATTTATTCATTCCTGCACAAGGAATTAGATTGACAGACACACCCCTTTTTACTCCATTTTGTCAAGGATCTCTACCTTGTCATCAAATTCATCAGCTTGTTTTTCATACTCTTCGCTTGAGGAAGGGACACAGTAACTTGGAAATGACACCATGACTAAAGTGTTAAAAATGAGATGTATAGTCTGGCATTGATTTCCTTGTTACCTTGCATTACTGCACATAACCCATTAATGATAAGGTGCTTATAATAACTGGCCTTTCCGCCTAAATATTGCACTGCCATCTCAAGAAAGTTGTGATCTCCATGAAGTAGAAAGGAACCTCAGAGCAGGTTGAGGACATTTCTATGTCCGATTGATTGTCTTGTGTCCAACATTTCTTTCATCGAATTTTCTATACTAGGTACCCTAAATCATCAACTTCTATAGGGTCCTTCCACATTCATTCAAAACTTGAATCCACATTCACATCTAACTGTTTCTAATCTCTTTTCTCACACACAACAAAGGAAGCCTGCACATATGCAACATTTACTTTTCCTCTCTTTTCCTCTCAAGCTTGCTGCTTATACTTACTTGTAGAGGAAACCTTAGTTTCCATCCAACACCCTAGGTGAGCAAATTGCTCTTAGTATTGAAAGCCTATAGAAAATAAAGTTGAAGACTGCAGGTGGTTGCACCAGAAGTTCATTAATCCCAGATTCAGAATGACGAAAAAAATGGGGCAGAAGGAAAGGGAGTACTGGGAGTTAGAGACTTTAGAGAGAAAATCTTAATGCTGCCAATTCACCGTGCACTTCCTCCTTCACATACTTGTAATTCCTTTTTCTTAACAAAGTTCACTGCTGTCACATGTTTCTTCCCAAGCAATTATTAATTTTCCTTAACTGTCCTCATCAAATCAAAAAACCCTTTGTGACATTGAATGAGGTGGTATGCCACCTGGATTATAGAAGTCACAAAATCCTGGAAAAGAGGCTGTTTATCATGATTGTATTGAACAGCATATCCTGTTTGAGAGTTGTCACAGGAAATCAACATAGTATTAGGAAAAGGAAGGGTTTAAAAACAGGATGGAAGGATGATTGGTAAGATAATGGCATAGAAGATAAGGGGGGAAGGGTTAAAGAGTACCAAGAGGATGGGGTAGGAAATATGACAGGAGGGATAAAGGAAATCTCACCATGGAGATAGGGGAAATATAAGAGTTAGGAGCAGAGGGATGCGCCCTATGTAAGGACAAATTGAAGATCATGTGGAAAATGGTGGAGCCAAATCATATGAGGTGCCCCAGAAGATGCCCTTAATCCAATGTTTTTTTTTTTTTTCATTTCTCATTTCTTTTGATGCGGGGGAAGCTTATTAATTCAAGTTTACTAGGTAATCACCTAGTTTCATCCACTAGAGCTTGCAATCTTCAATCCTTACATTACTAAATAGTAAATTGCTTTTATTCATGACATTAATTGAGATTCTTAAGTCCCCATCAAATGTCAGTATCGTTATCTATTGAAAATTACTAGTTATAGACCTTTGAGAAGGGCTTTGCTTCAACTTGATTATATGTGTTAACACCAGTGCTGATTAATGAGTAAATTACTTCTAGTGGACAATTGGAGTCCCAAGAGACATTAACCTGACCAGCAAGCCCTGGGTTACCTTTGGCAGCCCCATCAAAGTTTGGCCTCAGGGTGGGTTACAAGGGTTCAGACTTTCATTGCAGCTATCAAAACTCTCTTGTGACTGATCTCACTAGCAGCACCATTGTTTAGTGTTTACTATGTATATAAAAGCTTTATGTATATAAAAGTTCTGTACAGAGTATGTATCATGTAATTGTGATTTAGGTTTTCTTTGGTGGAAAATCGCAAGATTTAACTTGTGTCAAATATTTAATATGTATGTAGCATTTAATTTTAGAAACAGGCACAGTATTTTTTATTAACATTTCATAAAATGCTATGTACATACTTGGTGTGATACTGTTTATCTAAATCTGTTTTGTCATAAATTTAATGAAGCCTTCCATGTGTCCTCTATTTTCATTTAGTTCATTAAATCACTGTAGGATGGAATGTGCAACTATACTCAATACAAGCTTTCGGATGACTGATTTACTCAATATAAGGCTCAGATTATTGATTTCCAGGGAAAATGTGAAGGAATGAAAACATTTTACAAATATCCAATGATCACTGGGTCTTTGTAGAATGTTTGGCAAGCTTTCTGTATTCACAGAAAATGTATTGTGAGTTAATTCTGAGGAAAAACATAGAATTTTCCATGAATAAATGAATAATTTGATGATCTTATAACTTCCTTTTCATCATTTACATGAAAATTTGGCTAAACCCTTTTTGAAATTCTTCTAATTGGCCAATCTAAGTCTCAATTTTTTTTATGAAATTAGCCAAGTATTGAAATGTAGCCCAAGAAAAATTAAAAAATGCCTTGTTTATTGCCATCATTTATGAAGTGTGTTGACTGCAGAAGTTATTCATTGATTGGTTACTAGTTACTAGAATTTAACAATTTATGCATCCAGATCAACCCATCCCTGGGGTCTGCTGCTATATAACATGGTTTTCAAATTCGTGCAGAGTGATCCTATGGCTGTTGTATATATGAAGAAACAAGATGGTTCACTTGAAGAACTAGGCCGTACGGAAGTAATTTTAAATTCATTAGATCCTGTCTGGATAACAAAACTGAGAATTACATATTATTTTGAGATTCTCCAGTTATTACTGTAAGGAGCTTTTCCATTGCCTTCACTATTTCATTGCTTCTAATCTCAATGCAATCACAAACTTTTGGACTTGTAACTTGTACCATGTCATTGCTTCTAATCTCAATGCAGTTTTTTTCCTTAATCTGTTTCTCATATTCTGTTGTATGTGTTTTGTATTCTTGCAGTTTCAGATTATATGATGTTGATACCAAGTTTCACAATGTACCAGTTCAGGTGATCCATTCAAATTTCACTATGCTACTCCATGCTTGTAAATAACCTTTTATGGGGGTTAGATATGCTCATAATATATGTTTTAATGTAGCTCTTCAAATTGTCGAAGTTGTGATCAATGCTCAACAAATATATTATTCTTCACTTTTCATCACAATCAAATGGGATTATCTTATTGTTTGATGCTTTAGATAGGAAAAACAGCAACCAGACAACTACTATTATTATTATATGGCCACATCATTCTCGGAAATTCCTTCAATGCAACAAGAAATATCTGTTATCATATGGCAACATCATTCCTGAAAATTCTTTTGATGGATCACAGCTGTTTTGGAACCCAAGATAAAAAAGGCATAATTAAATGACATTTTGAAATGCTCTTTTCAGCTTTGTGCATCACATTTGTCATAGAGTGTGCCATTTGATAATGAAGGCCAAAGTAGATGATTTCAGACAAATAGAAAAACTAAATAGGATGCTTAGTGGATCAAATGTATTCCATTATAAATTAGGAATACAGCTCTTCTTCAGTATGAATGGTTGGGCATGTCTATTGCAACATAGCTGCTAATGATTTCCAAGTTTGCAAGCGTGTGCAGAAGCAAACAATTCAAAGCAACTGTGATGCCCTTGGCTGAACTCTGGCGGACATTCCTTCGTCATGCTGGTAGGTGTGTACTTGAACCAGATGGTGCAGTCAGCAGCCACATGCCCATGAGGGGTTTCACCTGCCATGGTGCTTTGGTGGGACAAAAACCTAACCCTTAATGCCAGAGGATGCCATTCATTAATAGCCTGGGCTTCTAGTGTAGTGGTTGCTTAGCTTGGTATTGAAGCCAAGGTCTTGAGGTCGAGCCTTGTGGAGCATTGTGGCCCTGTGATGCCCCTTGATGAACCTCAGCAGACGTTCTTTTGTCATGTTGGATGGTGTGTACTTGAACCAGATGGTGGGGCCAACAGCCACATGTCCATGAGGGGTTTCACTTGTAGTGGTGTTCTAGTGGGATGAAAACCTTACCCTTAGTGCTGATGGGTGCTATTCACTAACAGTCTGGGATTTTGGCTGCTAGGGTTTGCGTTCTAGCAGGACAGTCTTAGGAATTGATCCAAATCGTACCAAATTTTCCAGATGCATGCCAGCCACCCACAGTTCTATAAATACATGCCATAGATAGGGCGCATGGGCTCAATTTCCAGTGCCAAAATTTGAAATTGAAAAATTTGATTTAATATTATTTATTTGTATTTTAAATTTTTACTAACAAATAAATATATATGTATAGTTAGTGTTAAAAAATACTTTTTGCCATTTTGGCGAATGAGGCTGAGGCCTCAGGAAAGAGGGCACATGATGGCAGCTGTCCAGACAGATAAATGAAGAGATGTATGCTGTATATAAGCACCCACAGCTTTTGTAAGCTTTAAAAATATATGTGAGAAAGAGAACAATAATAGCCACAATTATGTTGTGTAGACATTTTTTTATTGTAAAATTTAAATATCTGGTTAAACTTTGTAACCATAGTTTAACAATATAATTGGTGTCCTAGTGTTAAAAATGATTTCCGATGCCTGCTATAACAGCTTGTTAAATAAAAAAGGAAACAGACTAGTTTTTTATGGGATGTATGCTTAAACTTTAACTGACGGTTGTTTCCCATTTAGTAACAGTTTCATGCTTACATATTTGTCTGCATCTTTTCTTCACTTGGAATTTAACAAGGAAGTTGATTTTTCAATGCACGTGCATTTTTTCAGGCACTAAGGTACATTACATATTGTCATAGTTACCTGTAGATTTGAGGGTATGGGCATGATTATAGGGATGCCATTTGAAATATGTTATAAGAGTAAATGAGTAAGGATCTGACTATATTATATATAAATATATACACTAGAAGATGTGGGTATGGGGTTCTTGTCCTTATACTGGAATTTCCTGGTGATAATGGTGTATGCATTATCTTACCTATAAATTACTTAGCCAAACTGGTATTCCCATTAGGGAATGGAGCTCTAGGGACTGGCAAGGTCAGCTCCTCTCTCCCAAGCTTAGGAAATGAAGTAAAAAATTAGTAAATGAAATAGGAAATGATTAACGTCCTTAGTCCCCTTCTAAGGGAATGGCCATACAGAAAGATAAGCACACTAAACATTTATTTTCAAACTATGCTGTGGTAATTTGCTCGATATAATATTTTGTTCTTTATAATCTCAAATAAGCTATGTACAATACAGTGGCAAGACATTGTAGGACTTTATCTACTGTAGACTGTAGTGTGTGACTTGTGACAAGATTTACTAGTGCCTAGCATGTGTTATGGCAAGACAGACTATGAGCTTGTTGATATTATATTCTGTTCTTAAGCATTGTCATCTCTCTGTAATCAATTAGTAGGTTATTGCAAGCTATGCTTTTTTACATTATTATTAATGGCAATAATAAAATTTTCGTTCTGATTCATCATGGGTTTATCAGTTATTTATCTTTTGAGTCTATTCCTGGTGAATTTTATTAATTTACCTAATATACCTAAAGATATCATGAAAAGAGATCTCTGCATGCTAAATCCATATCCTGAATATTCTGCTAGACATAGATTTTATTTATGCAAATATTGAACACAGCTGCAATATATGCTTTTTGGTATTGTAATTTTAGTTTTTTTTTAAATTTTAAATTTTTATTTCTCTCTTTAATTCGTTTTTTCTGGAAGTTACTATACAAGAATAATATATTCTTTTTTGAATAGACGCTTCGATTGGATGAACAACAATTTCTTGGGGAGGCAGAATGTTTCCTGTCAGAGGTATATTTTAAACTCACAAGATTCTATATTCACTTGGTTGTAGGAGAACTTTCCTTTTAATGAGTTGGTTTGAAGAAAAATCACTTTGATCTGCTAAAATTTAAAGAATATGGAGATCAAAATAAAACAATGTAAAGAAGAATTCAACTTAAATTATCATATAGTGGAACAAGAATGGGCTCATTTCTTTCTCATGCAGTATTATACTGCAGGCATGTTTTTTTTAAGCTAATTTGTTGATTCAAAACAGTTGTCAGATAGGATTTAACTTTTATTTTAATCCAAATTATATTGATATTAATCATTCTTACTTATGGTAGTTTGGTTTGTGCAAATGACTGTCATGCCCGCATCCTTTCATGATTCTCTTCTTTCACATGTCATTGTAAAGTTCTTGATTTATACCACTTTCCATCCACTGGCTCAATGTTTCCCAGAGTACTTAGACAGGGAAACTGCTAGGCAAAGTTAAACAACAAGGTTTGGTGGAAAGATGGGTTCAAGATTACTAGTAATGGTTACAGTACTTAGTTGTGTGAACCTTATTGTATGGCAGATAGTTACAAAACCAGGTAAAAACCTGACCAAACCTCTCAAAGGGGGGACAGGAAATACTGGAGCTGGTCAGTGGTTACAAAAGTATGGAAATATTACTTTGCAAGTGGAGGAAACAATCAATTCAAAAATGGTGGCGGAGATGGTTTTACGCTGTGCCAACTTGGAAAACAAGGAGATCTTCTCCAAAAGTGTATGGCCTCTCTCACGAGCACATGGTTCTTGTGCATTTATTTGTATTTCAAATTCTTAATGAATAATGAGCAAGAATTACATCATGCCTTGACCCCTCTATTTTTTGGAACTTTATAGGACCCTTTTTTAAAGATATCCAGACCCTTAGAGAATGGTGGTTATGTCCCAGTGTGTAAGACGGAAGTGAAAAAAAACAATCTCAACCCAACATGGAAGCCGATAACTTTGAGCTTACAACAGGCTGGGAGTAAGGTAAGTACCCTTGTTCAGTGTTGATTTCCTGGAATTCAAGCACATAACACACTCTTGATTCTGCAACTATCTTACAGGACAATCCGTTAATGCTGGAATGCTTTGACTTCAACAGCAGTGGAAATCATTATTTGATGGGGTAAAAGACTAATTGAATAGGGCGTGTTCATTTCAATACCAATCACTTTGATAGTGAGTTGTTGTCTTACATCTGAGCTTTTCTCTCTTTACAAATGTTATAGGAGGATTCAAAAATCATTGACTGACCTTGAGAATCTTTCTAAAAGCAATAGTGGTGAAAACTTCTATATGCCTACCTCAAGCAAACGTGATGGTCCTAACAAGGTTTGAATGCCAAAGGCCTGTGCAGAAGTTTGGAATATTTAATTAGGTCTCACACTTGTCTATTACATCATTAACTCATGATTGTAACATCACTATGCTCTTGTTAGTTTCTTTCAGATATTGAAGAGTCAGTTATTTGTGGAAAAATTCTCAATGAGCACAAAGCATAGTTTCTTGGACTACATCACAAATGGATACGAGTTGAACTTCATGGTGGCAATAGATTTCACAGGTATGACCTCGGAAGTAATTTTAGCTCTTTTGCTTTACTTAGTCCATGTTGATTATTGACTAAACAACCCTGGTTCTTCATTGCAGCTTCAAATGGGAATCCTCGACTACCAGATTCTTTGCACTATATTGATCCTTCAGGCCGGCTTAATGCATATCAAAGAGTGAGACTTGCCTTTGCTTGTTTCAAGTATTTCAAGAAACTAGGAAATTAGCCTATTTTTATAACTAGCATCTTTTAGCTTTCTTTGTATCGATTGTTTTTAACAGTTATAAAAATTGGTATTTAATCAATCATTCTTATCAATGGCAGGCAATAATGTCCGTTGGGGAAGTTCTAGAATTTTATGACACTGACAAAAAATTTCCTGCATGGGGTTTTGGAGGCAGACCAATTGATGGTCCAGTTTCACATTGTTTTAATTTGAGTGGAAGTGATCGCCTTGCTGAGGTATATACCTTTATTTATTTTTGTTTGCCTCATGCAGTACGCCCCTTGCAGCTACAATTGGTCAACCTTCAGTTTTTTTGCACTGAAAAAGGGTCAACTTTTCATTTTATTATTTGAGTATTGCTTTATTCCTTATGCATTGCAGGTTGACGGAATAGCTGGCATTATGTCAGCATATGCAAGTGCATTACGTAATGTTGCACTTGCTGGACCAACATTATTTGGGCAAGTGATCAATTGTGCAGCATATATTGCTGGCCAACATGCAGAACAACGGAAATATTATGTCCTCCTTATTATCACGGTAAAATACTGAAGGTTTGTTTTATGTGACCTTTTCAGCAATTTTTGTTGATTTTCTCTTGTAACTTTGAGAATTTCCTATTCAGGATGGAGTCATTACCGACCTTCAGGAAACCAAGGATGCTATCGTAAAGGCTTCTGATCTACCTCTTTCAATTCTTATTGTGGGTGTTGGAGGGGCAGATTTTAAAGAAATGGAGGTAAATTATCTCTATCCATAATCCATATCAACAACCCTATGAGAGAATGTATTTTATTGGAACAAGCCATTTTCTTATGTCCCATTTGTTTTCAGAGATATGCTGGCTTTTATTATAACATTGATATCATTGTTAATACATGTTTTGAGCCTAGAATGCTACTTAATGCTCCTAACTTGTTTTTTTATATCCTTTAGAATGCATTCATGATTTCATCTTTTGTCAATGATTATTTGATGTTCTCTATTTGAAAGAAGAAAAGGACACCAAAGTTTCTAAGCAGCATATCTGTTAAAGTAAATCATTCAAAGCCTTGGTCCATCATAGCTGATGTGAAGTGGAAGTGAATAGGATGCATTACTGAATAGACTAGCTCTTATTGACCTTTTCAGCAGTGGATCTAATGGTCATTGATCATTTTACAGTTTTCCAATTCAGTTTACATATTTCGAGTTCAAATACATCCATCTTGTTGAAAGTTTATAGCCTAGATTCTTTGATCACTTCAAACATATACACGCTTCATTTAAATACATTTTTGACATGTTACTTTTCTTTCAACGTTAATTTTTCTTTATACGAATTTGTTATGTAATGTTCTGTCCTTGTACACTTCAGAAATTATCTTGAGTATTGTCTGTATGCAATAATATTGTCATCATAGTCAAGCAAAGCTTTTTTTAAATGGGTTGAAATGTGCAAAAGCCATTTCAGATTCATTGCTTCCATCACATTCGGAAATTTAAGATTTATAGCTCTAAGTTACCATGCCTGTACAGTCCAATCTAAATTCAGAAGGTCCATTAGAACAATTAAGCTTGCAGGAACACAAACAGTCCTTCTTATCATGAAATACAAACAAATTCTCAACATATGCAACTTGGAGTTATGTTAATATATGCATCAATTTGAATACTTAACAAACTATGCTATTATAGAAGAATAGAAGAAATTTTCCGAGATTAAGTGGGTCTGTATTCTTTGTAACCAAGAAATGATCAAAATTGAGAAATTTCTTAATAGGCACAATCCTCATAGAGTTGTTTCAAAGACCCATTGCAGCAACTAAGCATTTGTATTAATTAGACTACTTCAGAAACAAAGGCTACTGTAGATATCCCAAAATTTATCATTTTAACATTTTTTTCAAGTATATGAGCTGAAAGATCTATAGACTCCAATCCTGTAAAGGATATCTGTGCACAACTAAGACATATGTGCATTCTCGAAACAACATTCCCTTTCAACCTTAAGAGTAGACAGCTTATTTTCCAAAGGATTGCAGTTGAAGTGCCTCTGCATTATTTGGACATTTTGAGGATCTTGAAGTTTTTGAAAAAGCATATCCCAAAAAGCTTGGAGCAGATCAAAGAATGGATGTCTTCTGAGGTTGACTGGGTCTGTATTTTAAATTTTTTGTAAGCAGCAAATGATCAAAATAAAAATATAGAAAAGTTCTCAATGGGCACAATCCTTCAAGGAATATTTCAATCTTGACTGTTTGTGTTCTTCGTTTTGTTAATGCACAAAGCCAGCATATATGGTGGCATCTATACATTTTCATGTTATAATTTTTTCCTTTCTACCCGTTCTGTGCTCTAGAATTTATAATGCAACCCCCAGATTCACCTCTAGATATTTTCGCTTTTCTTGTATTATTTCTTTTTCTCACTAAATTGTGATTTTTCTTTGTTTTCTGATTTTGTGAACAGATCAATATTTTCCTTTCTACCCATCTGTCTTCTAGAACTTATAATGGAACTCCCAGATTCACCTCTGTACATATTTTCTCTTTTCTTGTATTGTTTCTTTTTCTCATTGACTAGTGATTTTCTTTGTTTTCTGATTTTGTGAACAGATTAATATTTTCCTTTCCACCCATCTGTCCTCTAGAATTTACAATGGAACTCCCAGATTCACCTCTGTACATATTTTCTTTTTCTTGTATGTTTCTTCTTCTCATTGAATTGTGATTTTTCTTTGTTTTTTGATTTTCTGAACAGATACTTGATGCGGATAAAGGTGATCGATTGGAAAGTTCCACTGGACGAGTTGCAACACGTGACATAGTGCAATTTGTGCCAATGAGAAATTTGCCCAGTGAGTTTCTTTGGTTGCCAAAGTAACGCTGTTACAAAATATTGTTTAAACTTGAAACATTATTTATATGTGAACTGGTTGTGAAGAAAAGAACAAGCTTCAGTATTGCATTCTTTCAAACACATTAAAGAGCTTTCTTTTATGTAAGAACATTGGAGCTGTAAGATGCATAGAAATAGAGGAAAGAGAGCAAGATGGATGCAGTAACAGATAAATTGATAAGTTCATTATAGTGATTTATATATTCTGCAAATATTAATAATATTTATTATTCTTACAATTGCTGTATGCTGTGCTGTTCCCAGCTGGAGAGACCATTGCACAATCACTGTTAGCAGAACTACCCATGCAATTTTTGAGTTACATGAAGAGTAGGAGTATAGAGCCTTTTGTAGATTGATTCACCAAGCTGCAACAGTGAAAAGCCTCGAGGTTGTTGCTTTGGAATTGCTTTAAGCGAACTCAATCAAACATGCCATTGCTTGCAATGAAGACATCAGCCTCTGTTTCTTGTTTTTTCATGTATATAATAAATATTTTTGTAGCAATGTCAGTATTGTATATTCTGGAGATGTTGATCAGTTGTATGAAGTCCTATGGAAGATAATAAAATAAACAAAAATGTGTGAGAGCACATGTCCTATCATAGAATTAGAACTGTAGAATCAAGTAAAGGTTTATTTAGGTAAATTACTACATGAATTGTAAACTTGAGGCATTCTTTTCTCCTGTGAATATGAAAACAGGATTTTTAATGGATACCAAGAATGTTTTCTCAATTGTTCCATTGTTGTCAGAAAGAAAGGTAAATATACAATCTTCACTCATGAACAGGTCACGTTTACAACTTTATACTGATCGGAGATGCATGATAGTTAAGATTGCACATCAACAGGAATTAAAAAATTAGAATACAGTTGAACTAGCCAACCACAATATCAATATTTGTTATTGAATCTAGTTTCCTTTTGTAATTGAGCCTGGTTATGAGGAAGTATCATTCATGTTAAGAATATAATTTAAACAGTTGTCTATTTTTCTCAGTTTTACCCTTTTTGGTAGGTATAAGAGTATTGCAGTACTTCAGCAAAGTTATTTGTCTATACAGCACATGTATTTTTTTAATAAGTGGATGTCTTTCAAAACACAATTTATTATGTTGCAAGTCTACAGCTGTCTTTGAGCTTCAGTTCATACAGCATTCACCTTCAGTTCATACGGCAGGACTGGAAGACTGGTGTGCTTTACGTGATCCAAGTACTTTCACCAATGTCAGGAATGCTGCTTCTACCATGTACTATTTTTTGACAAATAATGTTTTTTCAAATGTTTTTGGCTGCACCCCGAGGAAACAGTCAACTTCAGTAACTTCAAGCACCGAGAAGAGATCATTGGAGGGTTTCAAAGGAGACATGAACTCAATTGATTATCCAATATAGCTTAATGAATCTCGGAAGCTTAAAAAAATCTATTTGGACCATTACGAACAGAAGTCCAGGAAGAGTTTGTATAGTTATTAACAATTATGAAGTTGAATTACATTTCTAATTTTTCTAAATGGGGACATTTTTAAATGTTAATGAGATCCTCTACCAATGAAGATTCATTTAATATTTGTAAGCACATTGTTTAATAAGATAACTTTTAATGCCCTTCAGGTTGATAGAACACATCAAAATGTGATTTCTTTTAATAAGATAACAATGTAAGCACATTGTTTAATAAGATAACTTTTAATGCCCTTCAGGTTGATAGAACACATCAAAATGTGATTTCTTGTTTATGAACTTGTTGAAAGATGATTTAGTTTTATTGGGGAAGTCAGAATTTCCCATGTTATAACAGACTGCACAATCTATACAAATATTCTATATGATCCAGTGTGTTGTCCTCTACAGAAGTTATCTGCTTATGACTTGACAATAAGAACAAATAGAAGAAATGAGGACCAATGAAATAAGTTCAACTGATGTTAGGGCTTGAAGCTGCAATGAGGGTCCATATGAATTATTGATACGTTACTGTAAAATTGAATTATGCTCATGTGAGCGCTCATTTCAAGTCCAAATTTTCAGACTTGAACTCATGATACTTTATTTTTAACTAGTTCGGAAGATACGCAACTTCTAAAGATTCTTGGACTACAAAGCATAATTAACATGAATAATACTTTTAGATGAAAATTGGATGAAGTGTGATTTTAGGTTTCATTACTGATCTTTTTGGCCTTAGGCAGCTTTCATGGTTGCCTCGGATGGGATATTAAAACTTAAGCTTGCAGTTCCTGCTGTGGATCTCGGTGGAAGAGACAAACTTAAATAAGTTTTATTGATGCTGCCGAAAGCAGCTCTTGACAAAGATTTCATGTGGCTACCGTCGTAGAAGATAAATGGCTGCATTTAGAAAAATGATTAAAAACTCGGGGTAGTCATCCAACTAGAGACGATTGTAGATAATTTTGTCCTTCTAAAGGATCATGCCTAATCTATAAATTCATGGGCATTAGAGCTACTGTGGGCAAAGTTGTGGGCTAGGGCAACATGAAAACCAACGTGTGATTTTCTTTGCTGCTAATGGTTATTTTGTAGTATATTTTTGTAATAGGGGAGGCATGCATCAAATATTCGCGTGTGGGGAGGTGAGTCAGGGGCATACTTTTATGGCATTGTATATCTTTATTTTTGAACGTTGGCATGTCTTTTGATCCCATTGAAGAATTATCTTCCAAGCTAATTGTCTGGATTTTCTATTTTGATTGCCTTCGTAATTTTGGAAAGATGTTTTGATTGCCATTAGGTCAGCTCTAGGAAATCACTCAAGATTATCCAAGTTGACAAGGAAAGAGATCGGATAGCATTTGTGTTGAAATCAATTTTACTAAACATATATTGGAATTAATTGACTTGTAGGAAGGAACATTAATTTGGGAGCAACATTTAAATTATGAAGCCCTTCTCTTTTGATACTAGGAATGCCACAAGCATGGCCATCTTGCTAGGGATTGCTCTTATTGCAAGCTCTTGCAATAAAATTGTTTTGCCTTGCAAATTAAGAAGGGCTAGTAAATCAACCTTCTATGCAGAACACACTGAAATGCTAGAGAATTAAAGTTAACAGCAACATAAAATTGGAAAGCGGCATAGTGAGACCACCCACAAAATTGTGATCTAGGGAGAGGTAGAGGGCAACTCACCAATACCAATCTCGGGGCTGAGAATAGTGCTCTCTTTGACAATATACTAAGAAATTTAGTTTGGTCAATGTAGAACCACATAATGAGAATTTTAGTGGACATAATAGGTGTCTTGGATCTATTGGTGCATTGATTTATTTTTAAATATGGTTTAATTACTTTATTGCATACTATGCACCCAGGATCGAATAAACTTGATTAGACAGTTATCTACTTAGCTAGATTGTATTTGCATCATTTGATTTATATTTTTCTAGTTTGTAGAGATATTGTGCACACATGTTACTACATTTGTTATTCCACGGTGGTTGTACATTCACATCTCTTGTTGACACATGTTCACACACACACACACAACTTGATTAGACAGTTATCTACTTAGGTAGATTGTATTTGCATCATTTGATTTATATTTTTCTAGTTTGTAGAGATGTTGTGCACACATGTTACTACATTTGTTATTCCACGGTGGTTGTACATTCACATCTCTTGTTGACACATGTTCACACACACACACACGCACACACACGCACGCACACGCACACACGCACACGCACACACGCACATGCACACACACACACACACGCACACACACACGCACATGCACACACGCACACATGCACACGCACACTCGCACACACACACACACATGCGCACACACACACACACACACACACACACACACACACACACGCGTGCGCGCGCGCACACACACACACACAACTTGATTAGACAGTTATCTACTTAGGTAGATTGTATTTGCATCATTTGATTTATATTTTTCTAGTTTGTAGAGATGTCGTGCACACATGTTACTACATTTGTTATTCCACGGTGGTTGTACATTCATATCTCTTGTTGACACATGTTCACACACACACACACTCACACATGTTACGACATTTGTTATTCCACGGTGGTTGTACATTCACATCTCTTGTTGACACATGTTCTCACACACACACACACTCTTGTAGCTCTCTTTTGAGCAATCTATAATATAAAATAATTGTATATTTGCATCTTTTCATAGAATATAACTATTCTCTCATTTTGGGTCTCTTTGGCTCCTTGAACTTGGGTGGCTATGTCCATAGCCAAATCTTACTTGGTATTAGAGCTTGTGCGATTGCTTCTTCTTGGCCTTTTTGGATATCTAGGTTGCATATCTTGTATTCTTTTGAAAATTGCAACATAATTTTCTTTTGCATTGATTGATGACTTGGAGAATTAATTTTTCATGAAAGAAATATCAAATTATGGGGGGTTCCTTTTTGTGGTTTTGTATTATAGATGCACTTGATAGAGCAAATCCGAGCTAATTGAGTTCAAAACATTCGAGAAAGTTAATTCTCTTTAGTTGTGTTTAGATCAATATAGGAGGGAAAAATTATAAGGGTTTGAAGAAAGGGTTTTTTGTTAGACATCTATAGATCATTCATCATTTGTATTTTGGGGTAAAGTCAATCTTGCCATTATGTTTATAAGGCCCAAAAAATTATAGATTGATTTTCAAATAATCTAAATCGAACAAATTTTCCTTGGGCCCTTAAAGAAAATTTCACTTCTTATAGTCTTATGGATTGTACCATAGAATATTATTGTAGAACTTGGTGGATTTTGTTCACATTAGAAATATGCAAGTTACATGGGAGGTAAAATAAGAATTCTTGTTTTTAAAATAAGTTTTTCAATTTGTGTTTGAATACACTATGGAGGGTGTACCTTGTATAGTAGGGTATGGTTGTTGATACAACTAACACACAACAAACTATAAATCTATCACACAACCTCTACTACTATTGTGGCCATATTGCTAGAGGCACCTCACCTCAACAAGATTTGATGGCTTTGCTACCACTTGCACAAGACCCTACAAATCCTCTACTTTACCATTAATGACACTCACACTTTGCTTGTAGAGAATATATTGACATCAATAGATAATATTTTGCCATAAAACCGTCTCCAATCTAGAAACAATTCTACGTTTAGGGAACTTACAAGGTTTCATTTGGGCTAGTAGGTAACATTTTTGCGTGCACTTTTTTGAAAGTGCATAATTTTTTGTGTGCTTCATTGATGTAGTTTGAATTATTCTATTTTGTTACAAAATTATACTTTTATCACCGTAGCCTAGTTTGACTTATGCCATACATTGTGATCAATACCACTTAATTGGTTTAAAAAGCAACAACTGTAATCACATTAAATATTAAGTACCACGAGCATATTGTGTAGGGGGATCTCTTGATTGAGTGATTTTTGAGGTGTGTGTTGCATTTACTTTTAGTTCTTTGACATGTGCTCTTGCAATGAGTCAAACTTAAGTTGAACTTCTAACTCCCTATAACAATGTCATAAGGAAAACACCACTATAGAATTATCTAAGGAAAAATAATTGTACTAGATGTGTAAATGAACCTATTGTCAAACTTACTAATGTTAGAGCAAAGGAGAGGGAAATATATGAAAAGGATCTTGGCTACATTTTATCATTAATGTCTTGATTTATAATTTGATTTTGAACCATCTACAACATCGAAGGAGGCTTGGGACGCTCTTGAAAAATTATATCGTAAAATTAGAAAAGATTAGGGCATATTAGATTGATAAGAATTTGACAAATCATGAGACTAATAGTTTTGATAACATCTAGAGCTATATCTCCAAGGTTAAATGACCAACACAACTAAATGATTGTAAGATTAATAAAGATGATTTATAGTTGCTTTTGAATGTGCTATCTAAGTTTAGTCCCAGGAATTTTATGTTTTTTTGGATTTTATACCCATCAAATTTATATGGAGCTATATACGGGAGAGGACCCAGTACTTGAGCATGTTCCAATAGTTGTTATAACATTTTTTGATTTAATGCTCAATATTTTTAACAATATTGGACCGATAGTTGACTTAAAAGTTGTTAGTGTTGATGACTACCCATAATTGAATAAAATGTATTCCTTAGATCTAAAAAATAACATCAACACACTAATAAAACATTTGTTAGTGCACAAGTATTAGTCTCACTTTTTTTGGGCCTTTTTGGACACCTTGATAAAAAGCATGCTGATGTGGCATCATATTTGATGATGTGGTCCTGAAACCTTAGTTATAAGTAGGGGGACTTGCCAAATAAGTTGCTGTAAAAAATGGGAGTGATTTAAAATTTCCTTGTAGGATTTTGAGAAGCGTAAAGTTAGGGTGCTCAACTACCAGGTCCTCCCCCTATCTTGTGCATACCATTGATGCATTTTATAATCTTCCAATTCAAGAAGCAAAGCTAATTCAAATGGGCCTCGTCAAATCTTCTATCAAATGCATTAATGGCTAGTGAGCCTAAGTGAGAGACATAATTATTCCTTAAAAGAAACAAAAGAAGAAAATGAAAATGCCATAGAGAGAAGGCACAATTAGATTCTAAATCCTCTCCTTTAACGGGAATCATCTAAGGAGAAGCCAAAATGTGCATATTGTAAAAGAAATTAAGGATAAATATCAATGTTATGCATAATATATTGATGAGTTAAGTGTAGTGTCATAAATTATCACCCTTGAAAATTTCACACAAGATTTCACCACCTCCTATGTTCTTGGACCTAATAATGCACCTAATTTCCTAAATTATGCATTCCATGGCCCATTTTATCATTTATCAGAAAATCAAATATGAAAAACCCAAGTATGCATTTAATATTTTGCCCTTCGACACTTCTGATCTTGAAAAATGGATATGGACTAGGTGCCCTTGGCACCCTTGTCCCCTTAAAATTCCCCCAAATTTAAATATGTCGGTGTTGGAAATTTATTACTTAAAATTCAAATCTTAATTGTTGGCCATCGAGATTTAACTTTCGAGAAATTAGATTAATTGCATATATAAATATATAGTATTTTCACAATTTTAAGGAACAAGAAGATATAAAGGAAATGATTGGAAATTCAATTGAGAAAATCAGGTGTCCTAAAAGCTGTCAGGAGCATAATTTATAGAATTATTGTAGCATTTCATCATCCAATCATCATGTCAAGCTTTATGTGAGTTTATTCATGTTTATGCATGCATTTTGTTTGTGACTACTAATACTTGTGGGTCTTCAAATCAAATCAAGTCATATTGCAATCAAGACTTGAAGGTGATGAGAACAACTTCAATCCCTCAAAGGGATTGAATCTGAGTGGTGAGTTGTTGATTCATCATTCATTTATCATTTATTCTCGATCCCTCAAAAGGATAAGTACTCTTTATCATCAGTTTTTCTATTATGGAGGTAGAAATACCAATATGGGGTTTGACTCTTGCCCCTATATGATACAACCCTTCCTCTCCTTTTGTATGTGCATATTATAGATATGGAGAGGACGAGAAGAATATTGAAGATAATTTACTTGTTTATGCATTCAAGGACTACAAATTGACAAGATACAAAAACTCGATTATCTTAGTGACAAACAAAGATCCGAAAACAAGGTTTGAAAGGAAGAAGCCATAGACCAGGGACCTGAGGCATATGAAATTAGATTTTAGTTTTAGATCCCCAATCTAGGGCACCCTTGACACCCTTTTCCACTCAAACCAAGCTTAGATTCACATCACATGTGCACAAATATCTACTTTGTCCATTTCTGGTCATTAAATTTAGTTATATTTTTAAATTGTCTGTATTCATATCATAACGGTGCATTTTCATAATTAGCTAGTTGCATTATTGCATTTCATTAAAAATCAATTTCCAAACCCCTCCCTAAAATAGAGAATTATAGATCAAGGATTAGTTGACTCACCTTTCAAGTTGCAAGTTAATCTCATGTCCTTGCCCATCTTCAATTCCCCAATGCTATGTAAGTGAAAGGTGATTAATCCTAGTTAAACCCTAGGTTCCCTCACTTTTCCTACTAGTTTTTTTGGTGAACTTGATGTATTTACATTGTAGACTTTCTAAAATATAAAGCATATCATCTTAGATATGAGATTAGGATTGCATTGTTTTGCATCCATCATTTAGGAATCAATTATTGCATCAAAAAGCATTAAAAAATCAAAACTTTGTATAACATATTGCATTAAAAGATCAAATAAGATTAATTTTAATCATCATAGGTAAGAACTACATCTTAATCACATTTATAAATCTGCATTAGGTCATCTTAGATTTGAAATCAAATCTAAAAGTGTTCATTGCATTCATTTAGGCATTTTGCATATAGTCAAAAAGGTGAAAAGTGCATTATTTTATTGTAAAAAGATATCAAGATCTTCATTTTCAGATTTACAAATTAGGATTAGTCAACTGTTGCACTTTACATCTGAAAATTGCATTTGGAAGCTCATTTTACTACTTGAACATTTTTATAGTTGCTTGCATAATTGCATTTTACATTTACATAATCATAAATTAGTCAAATTCTAGAAAATTATTCACTATCAGACCTGCATTGTCACAAAACAAAACAATTAAATTGTATTACATACATTGAAACATTGAATTTAGTATACAAAATTGATAGAATAGGGTTTCCTTGCACCCTAGTCCAACTAGTTTTAGCTCAAATTTTCATCAAACATCTATCTCTATGTCTACTACGTGGTTTTGCTCTCTGATTTTTGATCCTATATGTTTTTTTGTAACTATTTTGTACCTTGGCGTTCATAGTGGGCATAACCAAGTGTTTTGAAACTCATATGAGCTTTACGACTTGGTATTCTATTACTAATACCCCCGTGAGACGAAGTTGCTAACTTATGGCATCCCACCTGTAATTACATTCCCTATGGAGCCCGAGTCCTCCAACTCTTTCAAACAAGGTATTGTTAGTACCCAACCCATTTTGGAATCCATCCTAATCCTATAATACCCATGACAACTTCACAATCAAACATCTTTATGAACATTGAGACTACTATTGCCCATGTTCCCGATGACAAATTAAAACAATTGGACAAGGATTTAGAGGGACTTCAAGAGTACTTAAGCATTAAATATTTAGCAGGACAAACCATGCATAGTCTAGATAACCTTAGGAAGTTGATCAATGATACTCAAGGAATAGAGGTGTTGTGTAGTCCAACTCATATAGTAGATGCTAACATCCCTACAATGACTAGTTGCACTCAAGCATTCATAAATGCTCAAAACCAAGGAGGAAAACAAGTTTCCCTCTCTACAACCATACCTTCTATTCCTATAGTCACACCACCAACTATAGCTTCAACGATACACTACACCAATGGCCTAACTCCAAGCTTAGGTCTTCCTAGTGGGAATCCTTATAGTTTTGTCACATCACCTATAACACCTAAATATTCATCACCACTCATAAACATGCAACATAGTAGTCCACCAAACACTTACAAAATCTCGCCATATTCACCAAAATCTCAAAACATGTCAAACAATGATCCTGCCATAAACCAAATTTAATATGTGACATTGCTTCAACAAATCTCCACATTAAATCAAAATAAAAATGGTAAACCTTTGCAATATCTTACAAAAAACCCATTGTCAATTGCTATCCTGAAAACACCCATGCCTCAAAATATAGAAATACCACCATTTGAGAAGTGCATTTGTAAGGAAGATCCTAAAAATCATGTATTGACTTATACTACATTATGCGATTTTATTTTTGAAGATAAGCTCCTAGCTAAGCTCTTTCCTAGATCATTGAAAGACAAGGCCTTGGAATGGTTTTTCTCATTGCTGGGTAATTCCATAAATTCTTTCACTAAACTTGTTAGTGAATTTCTCCATTTTCAAGCAAACATTGGTCCTCAAATAACATTAATTAATTTGGTGCATTGCAAACAAGGACCTAATGAAAAGATAACATACTTTATAGGATGATATCAATTGCTTTATTCACAAATATCCTATAGTCTTCCTGATATTGATGTCCAAAGGGTGTTTATAAGAAATTTACAACCTAACATTTGAGACAAGATATTGTTGATGAAGTATCCATCCTTTACACATGTTTACGACTCTTCATGATTATCATATATCAGCTAGTCAATATGAAGGTACACCTTCATCAAACCCTACTGATCAATCTAAATTTGTGCCTCAAAATAATTATCAATCATTCAAGATGAAAAACAAGAATTTTATCAAGATAAAAACTCCTCAAGCTGCTAATAACATTAAAACACATGTCGATGTTGTAGTTCAACTCCCTATCAATTTAGGTCGAGAGATAGATAATTCTCCCAATTTCCTGACTCTCTTCATGCGATCATTTTACAATCGCTAGGTAAATAACTTAATCCAATTACCCTTGTAGATTGAGTAAATTTTGGGATAATAAGCATGAATCAATAATAACAACCACATAACTATCTAATTCAAATAATAAAGATCCTAATCCAACAATGAAGCACAAATGAACATAGAAATCATAATGATGAAGCAATAATACTCAATCTCTATGCCATAGTTGATTCATCTCCATTGCTCATCTCCATTTTTCTTTGTTTGTTCTCAGAATAATATGCAATGTATTTGCAATAAGCTTGATGTAGTAGTAGCAAGATCTCAAGATAGCAAAAAATTCAAAGATTGTGGTTCTTCAAGATGAATGATTGAAAGCAAAATATTGAAGATTGTGGTTAGCCTTGAAATGAGAATGATAGGTTGCTTTTATAGAAATCCCAATTCAAATGAAGGGTTAGGATTGAATGATGAGGTATCATGATCAATAAATGAGATTTATTGAGAAGAAAAGAGATAAGGATAGGAAGAAGGGACCGTGATCCAAGAAATTGGAATAAGAGATAAGGCTTAGCTAGAAATTTAGGGAATGGTGAGATGCATAATTAAATAATAAATTTATTATTTAATTATAGAAGAAGAGGTGGGATGCTAAATATTAAATAATTAAAAATAATTATTTAATAGAGGATGGATGAAAATGATAAATAATTAACTAATAAAATAATTATTTAATTATAAGAGAGAAGAAAATTATAAAATAATTAAATAAATAAAGATTTATTTAATTTTGGAGGGAAAAAGTTAATGAATAATTAAATAATTAAAATAATCAATTTAATTATAGCAGGAAACTAGTGACGTAATTTAAATAAACTGATATTTATTTAAATTAATCAAAAGAAGAATAAGGATAAAATGAATTAATTAAATAATTAAACTTATTTAATTAATATAAGAATATGACATTAGAAAATAATTAAATAATTAAACTTATTTAATTATGTAGGAAAGAAGACAAATTAGTGAGGAAATGTTGCTTGTGGGCTCAAAACATTTTTTCAGTGTCTACATTTTGCCCCTCTTTGACATAATGTGATTTAAAGCATCGTGTCAAAGAATAATCAAGAAAATTTGTCGTAGGAGATGCCCTAGTGGATGTAGGATAGGATAATGTCTCATTGGGAAAATTGACAAATGTTTTGGCAACTTTATCGATAAGCTAATTTGGTTGGCACAAATCCATTGGCGATGAAAAACTAGGCTCAAAAGTCAATCTAGGGATGAATGGATAGGATGTTAGTACGAAAGAAAAAGAGCGATGAAGAACAAAATGAAAGACAAAAAACATATGAATTGGGACTTGCTACCTTGAGATATTTCTAACAGATGATCAAGCTCTTATTTGATTGCATAATTGTCATCATATAACTTATTATGGCAATGAATGACGAACACCAAGATATGACATAGACCAGGGTGTGATATGTCATCCGTTGCAAAAATAGACACACGACAAAAAAGGAGTGCAATGATGCAAACTAGTAACCATAAAACCTTGCCAAAATATGCGAGGGAATGACCACAAATCAAGTTGATCCTGATGCCAGAAAGTGTTAGATTGAGCTTTAGCTTCCATAGGATGTTTTGATTATGACAAATGGAAATTCAATTACACACAAGGAACCAAGTTTCCCTAGTCCTATTTCTAAGACAAGCCGCAAACATAAATCAAAGAGAAAATAGGTCATGATCCATAATGACTCCTCTAAATCCTTCTTGGGACATCCTCGAGGCGCATAGTAGCATGGCTGAAGATAAATCGATAAAAAGATAAAACAAACTAGATCATCAGAGTCAACAACCATTTAGATCATTTGACAATGATTGTTTGCACAGGTTTTGGATAATGATAGTGTTTGGTTTCAGGAATGGTACACGTATAAGACCAATGATGGATTGAGTCTGGTTTTGAGGGTGCAACAACTTGTACAAGAAAATCGATAGGTTGGATAGCTAAATTTTGGTTTCAGACATGTGGCATGCCATATAAGATGTTTAGTTTGGTTTCGACAATGCAACACTTTGTATAAGATTGTTTGATAGCTGATAAGGATTACTAATTGTTTGATTGCTTGATTTTGTTGCTGATATTTGATTGGTTGATGGTTGATTGTTTGATTGCTTGATGTTTGATTGTTTAGGAAATTGATCTATGATGGTTGAAATTTTGATTGCATAGTTTTCTTATTATTTCATGATTTGGATAAGCTCAGTTCTCTTGTTTGATAACTGCTTGTGTCTTCTCAAAATACCAACCTTAGCAAGGGACAACTTATTGGGATACGATTTGGGATGGATGAAGACCTTGTTATGACAAAACCTAAGGGAATGAACTAATGCCTCAGGGGCTCATCAAAGATGGCCTTGCGTACGTAAAGCGCAAAGACAATGTAGTTCAATTGAATTTGACGATGAATAGTTTATTATGAAACATGGATAGCGATGGACTGACAATTTATTATGAAAAAACTTAGATTAACCTAATGCCTTGGGGGCTCATTGATGATGGCCTTGCCTACCTGAAGTTGTAGAAGCAACATAGTTCGACCACTTGAACTAACACATACTCTATTTTTGGGAGCTTTTGACACTTTTGGATTTTTTTGTATTTTTTGGTGTGTTTTGAAGTGCTGAACTATGTCTAGGATCCCATGTAAGACATAAGTCTAGGAATTTACCCCAATCAAGTATAGGACCAACTTATTATGGACGAAGAATTGGATGGACGAAAAATAATTATGGATCTAAAAAGTGCAAGACACAAAATGTCAATGATTCTCAGGCCATGAGAGGAATGAATAAGCTTTATTATGGGAAAGATGGAGAGGGCATAGTTTATTATGGAGTGATATGTGCACAATAGACCATGGATGGAAGTGGAAAATTAGATAGAATGATAGTAGATGATGGAGCAAAGACTGAATACACATGGCACCTAGTTGTGAGGTTTTCACCATGGTACTTACCCAAAGTGCCACCAAAGTGGTTTTCACTATCGGATGGATTATTTATCTTTACTATTTTCCTTTTAAATTTTTTTTTTTTCTATATTTTTTGGTGTCACTAAGTTGCTTGTTTGCCAGGTTTTCATCAAAGCAACATTTTTTTTATTTTTTTGGTATTTTCGATGGGATTCTCTAAAAGCTAGTTATAGTAATTATGAAGGTGCATGCTATTGATAGGCTCTGGTAACAATTCACCTCCAAGAGTAGAGAGTTGATAAGCATCAGATCCATATGTTGTAGTTATGATGTAAGGACCCAATCAGTTAGGTGCATATTTGGATGATCACACCGGATGAAAGGATATGATTTGAACAAAGGGTGTGAATGATGGGTACAAAGGATGATTTATGTGGAGAATGAAGGGAGCTAGGGTATGATTCCTAGCATGCACACTACATGGGCCATCAAGCTTCACACAAAAAGGAGTTTGGGCAACTAGTAAGTCACAACACATGAAGGGGTCATCCTGAAAGGCCCATCGAGAAACATTTCCAAGAGAGATGGAGTGATATGATGGGTGTGTGGAGATGGGTGGATTTGGTAGAGTGTATGGATTGGGTGAAGATGATGAAGATGGAGACTTGGGATCAACAAGCTCATCTTTTGATATTTTTCTTTGATAAATGCCCCTAGTTGTTTTGGATGAAGAGGCATAATTTTAGGTCAATTTTGTTTCTTACTTTCATTCTTGACTTCTATTTTTATCTTTGATTTGTCTAATAGTTTTTGATTTTGGCTAAAGGACTTTTCTTGATCTCTCTTTGTTCGTGTGCTTTCTTTTGATTTTGGATCTCCATTTGAAAAAGGCACTTTCACTTTTGATTCTTGAGTTATATCGTTGTTATTTTCTTGAGGTGATACTTGTTGATCTATGTCTATGAGGTGGATGAAAACGGGTGAGATGGATGAGATAGATGAGGTGGTAAAAATGTGTGGTTTACAAGAAAGGTTGGTGATACACTCAATGGATTCTTTTTGACTATCCCTTTTGCCACTATTAACATCATAGGAGGCTTGCACATCCTTAATGAATTTGAAAGAAGGCTCAATAGAGGCAACAATAGGGGATGCATAACCTAACTCAAGATGGTCAAAATGGAAGGATGATAGCTTAGAAGATGGAATAGGGGAAGAGGATCATGAGATGGAAAGAGATGATCTTGAGTATCCTCAATAGGATCATGGTCAAAAAGTGGATTATCATAAATTCCATGATCAAACACAGGATTATCATAAGCTTGAAAGAATTGGGATGGGGTGGATATGGTAAGGATTAAAGGATCTTCAAGTTCCTAAGAGTTTTCTATCAAGGAATGGACATTTATTTCCATATTGTCACAAGATCTAGAGCTGAATTAACATCATCCTTAGGGGTCTGGATATTCTTAGCAACATTAACATCTTCACCTGCAAGCTTAGGTGATGTAGATAGCTTCACAATACAAAATGAACTATCAATACGGTACTCTCCATGTCCTTGGTCTTGAATTTGGATTTTACCTTTGGGGAGGGGAATAGATGGAGTGGAAGATGTGGATTGTGAAGAGGGATCAATTTATTACAATGAGGCGGATGGAGAGGCTTCGCGATTAATAGGTACTTGATATTCAATAGTCCTTCTCAGATTACTGCAATATTGAAAGAGGTTAGGATCACCTGATATAGTGATTTTGGTGCCATTATGTGGAAACTTAAGGCATTGATGGTATGTGGAAGGAATGACCCTCATGGAATGAATCCATGGGCGACCAAGGAAAAGGTTGTATGGTAGATCCAAATCCAAGACTTGGAATATCTTGTTTTGAAGGGAAGGCCCAACCCTCACATGAAGTGTGATTATACCTTTGGATGAACACTCAACATCATCATAAGCCTTGATGATGGTTTTATTAGACGTATCTATACAACTTCAGAGAATCCCAATGTTATGACCAATTTTAAGGTGCATATATTCAGACCTGCTCCACCATCTACTGAGACTCATCTGATTTTGTGTTTATTAACGTATACCTCAAGGTGCAATGGGTCATTATGATTTGGTCATTGTGCAGGAAAATCTTGCTTGAAGAATGTGACATGATGGGTTGTAGCTAAGTACCCTACCATGGCTTGAAATTGGTCTACATTTAGGTTCGTGGGAATGGATTTTTATTACAAAGCCTTGCCTAGAATATCCTTATGCTCAAGGGATATAAAAAGCAACTCAAGAATGGATATTTGTGTAGGAGTCCTTCCTAGATGGTCTAGGAGATTATATTGAGTATTCAGTGGTGGATTAGAAGCGACCCCTTGCAAGGTCACTTTAGCTTTGCGAGTGATAATGACACATTCTAAATTTTTATTGATAGTAATGGTAGTGACATGGTTATCAAACACCTGAATGTGATTGACGGTATAGTCATATGAAACATTAGTATAATTGGCCTTTTTTTGGTATTGTTCCTTGAACTGGAGGCTTTTCCATTTCCACGGTCTTGTAGGGGAGTGTTGGATATGGTATGGTTAGTGTTTGTTTTCCTTGTGAATTATCCATTGATATGTCAGTGCCTTATTCAATAAGGTCTTGGATGTGGTCTTTAAGTCTCCAACATGATGATGTTTTATGTCCTTTCATATGATGGTACTCACAAAATTCATTATCATTCCACCAAACTAGTTTGACTAGCGTTGGTTCGTATGGTTTGATATTTGGAAGTTGAATGACATTGGATTGTAAGAGTTTATTTAGGAATGCTTCAATGGGTTCCCCTAGGGTGTGTATGTTCATTTTGGAATATTTTCTTGTGAGGGACCTCTATATTGTTGATTGTTTTGGAATGTGTTCATAGTTTGATATTGGCTTGGTGTTCGAGTGTTTTGTGTGGAAGGACCTTTAAGAGGAATGGTGGGGTGAAACTTGTTAACCGTTTTAGCATCAACTACCCCATCATTGGTGACATTTTTGTTTGTAGACCAAAATTTACCCTTGTCATTAGGAGCATTTTGGTTTGCTTTGAAGATCTTGACTTGTCCTTTGGCAACAAGAAATTTCTAAATAGAGACTCCCTTTTCAATGACATCCTCAAATGTGTTGCAACAATGGATTTGAAGTTGAATCATCAATTATGTATTGAGGTGTTCTACAAAGATGGGGACCAATTTTTTTCTGGTATGTGACAAGGACATTTGTTGGACATAGTTTTCCACCTTTGATAAAATGATGTTACTCCCCTTCCGTTTGTTTGGTTGTATATAATTTTGCTAGGGTCATGTCACTTTCAATGTTATAGGAAAAGTGTGTGATAAAATTTTCAGCTAGTTCCTTCCGTGTTCTTATCCCGGGAGGAAGATGTGTGAACCACTCTAGAGCCTACCCCAAAAGGCCACCTAGAAATAATCTCATCAAGTATGTTGGCTCAAAAGTAATGACCATGCATGCAGTATTAAACTCCCTTATTGGTTCCACTAGATCTCTTTTACCCTTATACTTATTAAAGATTGGAATTTTGAAGTGTGATGTGAAAGGTGGCATGTATATGCTTCTATGAAATGGATAAGGAAATAGTTCCTCCATTGAGTATGTTTTCTTTGTTATACCAACTTGCATGTTTTCCATTTGTTGCTGCATCACTTGCATTTGCTGCATCAAGGTTTCCATGGGTGATGGTTGCATGCTTGATTGACTTTTCACAAGAGGGTTGGTGTTAGTGTTAAGTGTGTTGAGATGGTTGTATGATGGGTTTTGGTCTAGAAAGTTGGGTGTAAATATTGGGTTCAGGTTGGTAATTTGTTACAAAGGATTTTGATTACCTTTTTGGAAGTGAGATGTGTACATGGTATTGGTATGGGTGTTGGTATTGGTTTGATGTTGCGATGGGGCTTGGTTGGTATGTTATAATTATGGTATAAATTTGGTGTTTGGAGTGACATGTTGCTATGATGGAGGTTGGTTGATGTTCAAGTTTGACCAAAAAGACATATTGATGTTTGGTGTAGTGTTGGTCATTTGGGCTTGCACTCTTGTTGTGGTAATGTGGATCCTTCTTGTCTTGTGTGGTGGGTTTAGATTTATGTTGGTTGATGGTGCACCATTTTGAGTGGATGTTGTGTTAAATGGATTCACAAAAGGCATACCCATGGTACTAGAGGATGAAGCAAATGAATGACTAAATGTAGGAGTTGGTCCTTGAGATGTTGCATGTGTTCTTTTGGTCCCAAATGTTGGAGTAGGAGGTATGTTGACATGTGTTGTGTTATGTGTAGTTCCCCCAAATGGCATACTAGTGTGTATTTTTTGTGAGGAGGAATGACCTTGTGAAAATATGTCATGACCTTGAGTTTGAGCTTGTGTTTGTGTTGTTCCTCTACAATTGTGGAAGTGTCAAAATCAAAAGGAAGCTTGGAACCTTTTTGAGCAAGTGCAATGGATTACTTATTAGGATCCGCATTGACTATATCCTCTACAATTCACACTATCCTAGCATCTTTGAAGCTTCTTCAATTTTCTCAGGTGTTAGACCTTGCTCAACCTCATTCAACGTAAGATTGGCAAATGGATATGGTGTTTCACTTTGTGTTGTTGGAGTTTGGTTTGATGTTGAACCAAAGTTCATGTTTCTAGTTAGATTGATATAGGGGTCATATGAGGGATCCATGTCTCTTTGTTTCCTTTGTGACCTAATCAAGAACATATAAGACTTGTGACCTTTGGACGTTGAGAATTTTGGAAATTATGCAACTAAGATGGGGATGCAAGTCAAGGATGAAAATAAAAGGTGAATCTTATTCTAGGGTAAGTGCAAAAAGCTAGGGGGCCAAAAATGGGGCTTAAGTGGCCACTTTTTTTTTGAAATCAGGAAATACTAACCTTGGACGTGAAATTGAGGATAGTTACACTCAAAATTTTGAGATGCAATAATAACAAGGATCATAGTGCTCCGAGTCTACTTTCTAAACTACTATTTTTTTTTGAAAATGGTTGAGATTAAGGGGTTCAAAAGAGGGGGCCACAAAAATTGGTGTTGTTTTTTTCAAAAACACATAACATAGCAACTTTTGTGGCTTCCTCAAACGGTTAAATTTTTTATAGTGTTTTTAAAATCGCTTTAGTGAGAAATTAGCTAATAGTATGTAGTTTATGCTTGATTTTTCTGATTTTTTTTAATGAATATATGATTTTTTACTAATTGTCAAAGTGGACACTTCCTAAAAAACAAAATTTGGCCATGCTACCCCTATAAATTTAGGAAACTAATTGAAAATCATTTTTTTTAATATGCGTAGAATGGATTCTAGCTTCTAAAAATGTAGTTTATTTGAAATTTCGATGAATGGTTAATTTATAACAAAAAATCATCAAACACTAGTTTTTGCCAATAAACAGACACACAAACAATAGAAATTGTAGATCAAAAGCTTAACATTGTCAAAATGTGAAAAAATTAAATCGTTAGATAGCTAAGAGAGAGCCTAACATTACCCAGGTGTTTGATTTGTTGGAAATTGAAACACGTGCAAACCTGATGCTTAGCACGAACACGATTATGTGAAATATTGTAGAATTTGCAAAAACACGTCTTTGGACGTTGGGAAGACACTCCAAGCCTTTGGGTTGGTATTGCAAGGAAAATACCAAGTGCAAGTCTTGGGGATTCAGAAAGAAAGAAATAATGCATGCGTGTTATAATGCGCTCGCGTTATTTCTTAGTTTTGACATGGTTTTTGCATTTGTGCCCAAGACATGTCTAGCAAGACATAATGCGAGAGTGTTATGTCTTGCTTTGTGTTAAATGCTACTCTATTGAATGCATGCATATACATTTGTATGTTTATATGCATGCATTCTTGTATGACATGTATGTATGTATGCATGCTTGAATGTATGCCTGTATGTATGTATGTATGTATGTATGTATGTATTAGTGTATGTATGTACATGTATGCCTGTATATATGTATGTATGTATGTATGCTTGCATGACATGTATGTATGTATGTATGCTTGTATGTATGTAAGATTGTATGTACATATGTACATGTATGCTTGTATGTATGTAAGATTGCATGTACATATGTATGTCTTTAGAGGGAGGGATAATTTTAAGAGAGAGAGAGTGTCTAGGTAGGGTGGGAGGGAGAGAGGGAGGGAGAGACCTGAGAGAGAGAGAGAGGTAGAGAGGTAGTGAGAGAGAGACTTGAGAGAGGGAGAGGGTGTGGAAAGGAGAGACCTAAGAGAGAGGGAGTGGGAGAGAATGGGTTGGAGTGAGAGGGACTTAGCTAGCTAGGTAGGGAGAGAGAGAGGGTGTGGGAGAGAGAGGGAGTGACAGAGAGAGAGACCCGAGAGAGGGAGAGGGTGTGGGAGGGAATGACCTAAGAGAGAGCGAGGGAGTGTGAGAGAGGGGGTGGAGTGAGAGAATTATCTAGGTAGGGTAGGAGGGATAGAGAGAGAGGGTGGATAGAGAGAGAGTTACCGAGGTAGGGTTTCAAAGGGAGAGACGAGAGAGAGAGAGATTGAGTGAGAGGTACATAGAAAGAGGGAGAGGGTAGAGAGAGACAATTAGAGAGGGTAGGAGAGAGGGAGGGAGAGAGAGGTGAGATGCATAGATAGAGAGAGAGGGATAGGGATTGAGGTTCCAATGTATAGGGTAGAGGGTATAATATATAGGGTAGAGGGTAGAGGGTTGAGGGTTCAAACATTTAAGAGTTGAGGGGTCAAGGGTTGAGGGTTTAAGGGTTTAAGAGTTAAGGGATGATGTTTAGATTTGAGGGTTGAGGGTATAGGGTTGAGCATATAGGTTTTAGGGTATATGGTTGAGGGATTATGGTTGAGGATCCAATGTATAGGGTAGATGGTTGAGAATTGAGGGTTCAAGGTTTAATGTATATTGTAGAGGGTAGAGGGTTGAGAGTTTAAGGGTTTTAGGGTTGATGGATTAGGGTTTAAGGGTTGAGGGTTGAGGGATTAGTGTTTAATGGTTGAGGGTTGAGGGATTAAGGGTTGAGAGTTGAGGGTTTAGGGATCGAGGGTTTAGGGGTTAAGGGTTGAGGGTGTAGGGTTTAAGGGTGGATGGATTAGGGTTGAGGGTTTAGGGTAGAGATTTTAAGGGTTGAGGGTTTAGGGTATTGGGTTGAGGGTAGAGGGTAGAGGGTTTAATGGTTGAGAGTTTAGGGTTTAGGGTTGAGTGTTTAAGGGTTGAGGGTATAGGGTTGAGGGATTAGGGTAGAGAGGGAGGGATGGCTGGATGGAGGGAGAGATGGAGGGATAAGTGAGATAGAGATAAGGAGAGAAGAGGAGGGAGGGGTAAAGATAGATGGGGGTTGAGGATCCAATGTATAGGGTAGAGGGTTAAGAATTGAGGGTATAGGGTTAAGGACCTATAGGGTTAAGGGTTTAGGGTATAGGGTTGAGGGATTAGGGTTGAGGGTAGAGGGTATTGGGTTGAGGGTAGAGGATTTAGGGTTGAGGGTAGAGGGTTTAGGGTATAGGTTTGAGGGCATATGGTTGAAGGATTAGGGTTGAGGGTTTAAGGTTGAGGGTAGAGGGTTGAGGGTATAGAGTTGAGGGATTAGGGTTGAGGGTCCAATATATAGGTTAGAGGGTATAGGGGTTGAGGGTTTAGGAGTAGAGGCCAGTAGAGGGTAGAGGGTAGAGTGATTAAGGTTGAGGGTTGTGGGATTAGGATAGAGAGCTTACTTGGGTTTAAGCATTTAAGGGTTAAGGGTATAGGGTAGAGGGTAGAGGGTGGAGGGTAGAGGGTAGAGGGTTGAGGGTTGAGGGTTTAAGGTTGAGGGTTGAGGGTAGAGGGTATAGGGTTGAGGGTCCAATGTTTAGGGTAGAGGGTATATTGGTTGAGGGTTTATGGTTTAAGGGTAGAGGGTAGAGGGTAGAGGTTAGAGGGTAGAGGGTAGAGGGTAGAGGGTAGAGGGATCAGGGTAGAGTGTTTACTTGGGTTTAAGGGTTGATGGTATAGGGTTGAGGGATTAGGGTAGAGGGTAGAGGGTAGAGGGTTTAAGGGTTGAGGGTTGAGAGTTTAAGGTTGAGGGTAGAGAGTTGAGGGTATAGGGTTGAGGGTCCAATGTATAGAGTAGAGGGTATAGGGGTAGATGGTAGAGGGTAGAGGGTATAAAGGGTAGAGGGTAGAGGGTAGAGGGTATAGGGTTGAGGGTCCAATGTATAGAGTAGAGGGTATAGGGGTAGAGGGTAGAGGGTAGAGGGTATAGAGGGTAGAGGGCAGGGGGCAGAGGGCAGAGGGCAGAGGGTTTAAGGGTTGAGGGTTGATGGATTAGGGTAGAGAGTTTACTTTGGTTTAAGGGTTTAAAGGTTGAGGTATAGGGTTGAGGGTATTGGGTTGAGGGTAAAGGGTATTGGGTATTGGGTTGAGGGTAGAGGGTAGAGGGTTTAAGGGTTGAGTATTGAGGGCTTAAGGTTGAGGGTAGAGGGTATAGGGTGGAGGGATTAGGATTGAGGGTCTAATGTATAGGGTTTGAGGGTTTACGGTTTAAGGGTTGAGGGATTAGGGTAGATAGTTTAATTGGGTTTAAGGGTTGAGGGTATAGGGTTAATGGATTAAGGTTGAGGGTAGATACTATTGGGTTGAGGGTAGTGGGTATTGGGTAGAGGGTAGAGGGTAGAGGGTAGAGGGTAGAGGGTAGAGGGTAGAGGGTTAAGGGATTAGGGTTGAGGGTCCAATGTATAGGGTAGAGGGTATAGGTTGAGGGTTAGGGTTTAAAGGTTGAGGTTTGAGGGATTAGGGTTGAGGGATTAAGGGTTGAGGGTTTAGGGATTAGGGTTGAGGGAGTAAGGGTTTAGGGTTTATGGGTTGAGGGTTTATGGGTAGAGGGTTTAAGGGTTTAAGGGTTTAAGGGTTGAGGGATTACATTTGAGGGATTAGGGTTTATGGTTTAGGGTAGAGGGTTGAGGGTTGAGGTTTTAAGGGCTTAGGTTTGAGGGATTATGGTTGAGAGTTTAAAGGTTTAGGGAGGGAGAGAGAGGTGAGATAGATAGATAGATAGAGAGGGATAGGGGTTGAGCACCTATAGGGTTGAGGATTAGGGTTGAGGTTCCAATGTATAGGGTAGAGGTTTTAATGTATAGGGTAGAGGGTTGAGGGTTTAAGCATTAAAGGGTTGAGGGGTTAAGGGTTTAAGAGTTGAGGGATGAGGTTTAGGGTTTAAGGGTTTAGGATTAAGGGATTAGGGTTGAGGGTTGAGGGTATAGGGTTGAGTATATAGGTTTTAGGGTATATGGTTGAGGATCCAATGTATAGGGTCTATGGTTGAGAATTGAGGGTTCAGGGTTTAATGAATATTTTAGAGGTTAGAGGGTTGAGGGTTTAAGGGATTAAGGGTTTAGGGATTCGGGTTTAAGGGTTGAGGGTTGATGGATTAGGGTGTAAGGGTTGAGGGTTGAGGTATTGAGGGTTGACATTTGAGGGTTTAGGGATTGAGGGTTGAAGGATTGTGGTAGAGAGGGAGGGATGGAGGGAGAAGTGAGATAGAGAGGAGAGAAGAGGATGGAAGGACATAGAGAGATGCAGGTTGAGGATCCAATGTATAGGGTAGAGGGTTGCGAATTGAGGGTATAGGGTGTAGGGTCTAAGGGTTGAGGGTATAGGGTTGAGGGATTAGGGTTGAGGGTATAGGGTAGAGGGTTTAGGGTTTAAGGGTTGAGGGTAGAGGGTAGATGGTATAGGGTTGAGGGATTAGGGTTGAGGGTCCAATGTATAGGGTAGATGGTATAGGGGTTGAGGGTTTAGGGTTTAAGGGTTGAGGGTAGAGGGTAGATGGTGGAGGGTAGAGGGTTGATGGTAGAGGGTAGAGGGTTTAAGGGTTGAGGGATTAGGGTAGAGATTTTACTTGGGTTTAAGGGTTTAGGGTATAGGATAGAGGGTAGAGGGTTTAAGGGTTGAGGGTTGAGGGTAAAGGGTAGAGGGTTTAGGGTTTAATGGTAGGGGGTAGGGGGTAGAGGGTAGAGGGTAGAGGGTAGAGGGTAGAGAGTTTAAGGGTTGAGGGATTAGGGTAGAGAATTTACTTGGGTTTAAGGGTTTAGGGTATAGGGTTTAGGGTAGAAGGTAGAGGGTAGAGGGTTTAAGGGTTGAGGGTAGAGGGTTTAAGGTTGAGGATAGAGGGTTGAGGGTCCAATGTATAGGGTAGAGGATATATGGGTTGAGGGTTTAGGGTTTAAGCATCAAGGGTAGAGGGATTAGGGTAGAGGGATTAAGAGTTGACGATTGAGGGATTAGGGTAGATATTTTACTTGGGTTTAAGGGTTTAGGGTATAGGGTTGAGGGATTAGGGTAGAGGGTAGAGGGTAGAGGGTTTAAGGTTTAAGGGTTGAGGGTTTAAGGTTGAGGGTAGAGGGTTGAGGGTATAGGGTTGAGGGTCCAATGTATAGGGTAGAGGGTAGAGGGTTTAAGGGTTGAGGTATTAGGGTTGAGGGATTAAGGGTTGAGGGTTGAGGGATTAGGTTGGAGAGTTTACTTGGTTTTAAGGGTTTAATGGTAGAGAGGGAGGGATAGATGGAGGTAGAAGTGAGATAGAGAGAAGGAGAGAAGAGGATGGAAGGATAGAGATAGATGAAGGCCAAGGATCCAATGTATAGGGTAGAGGGTTGAGAATTGAGGGTATAGGGTTGATGACCAATAGGGTTGATGGTTTAAGGGTTGAGGGATTAGGGTTGAGAGTAGAGGGTATTGGGTTGAGGGTAGAGGGTTTAAGGGTTGAGGGTTGAGGGTTGAGGGTAGATAGTTTAAGGGTTTAAGGGTAGAGGGTATAAGGTTGAGGGTAGAGGGTATTGGGTTAAGGGTAGAGGGTTTAAGTGTTTAGGGTTGACTTGGTTTAAGGTTGAGGATAGAGGATTGAGGGTATAAGGTTGAGGGATTAGGGTTGAGGGTCTAATGTATAGAGTAGATGGTATAGAGGTTGAAGGTTTAGGGTTTAAGGGCTGAGGATTGAGGGATTAGGGTAAAGAGGGAGGGAAATATATATATATAGAGAGATTAGGGTTTAGGGATAAGTGAGACCTATATGGCTAAGGGGGATCGATGGATAAGGATAGAGAGAGAAAAAAAACCTATAGAAAATCATTTTTTTCATAACGAGAGCATGTTTTGAAGAAGTTGAGATGTAGCCATTTATTTAGCAAGATATAACACAAGCGCGCTATAACACGAGCTCATTTTTTATTTCTCTAAAAATGGTAAAAAAATCAATATACCTATGATCTCTAGGCCCACATTCTATATATTCTCCTGATTATGCGAGTGTTTTGACAAAAAGAAGCTTTTTGATGCTTTTGTGAAGTGTGCATGCAAGTTTTTAGCATTCTACCAACTTTTTATGATCTTTCCACCACCTTTGAATGAAATAACATAATTTTCACGTGGAATTTGATATATATCAATTCAAGTCTCAATTCCATTCAAGAGTAATATACACTTGAACATTGAAAAGGAAACAAGCTTTTGAAAAACTCAAATTGTTGAGGATTTTGATGCAAGAAGAAGAAAAGGCTACATAATTGGGTAGAACTCCTCCATTCGAATCTTTTTTTTTTAGGTATGTGAAGTCTTTACACATTTTCTTTATATTTTCCTTCTTTATATTTTGGATTGCTTTGATTTTTTTATTTTGCATATTTCATGTTCATCATTGTTTGTTTGTCATTATAACCTTAGCTTGTCAATGCACATTTTAAACTACACAATTCTTTGCACTTTCCAATAACATTTTTAAACCACATCTCTTTGAGGCATTTTGTTAAAAAATTGACCTACCTTATGTATGCTTTCACATTTTGTATACACATATATATGAGAGTAGTTATAAGTATGTAAAATAATACATCATTTCTCAATCATTTTCTATGGATGTGCATACCCCTTTCCAAAGCTTTCATTTTGGTATAGGCATGGGGGATGTTGAAAAACTTAGTGGAATTTGGTTTTATACCTAGAAATTGCATATGATTGAAATTTTCTAAACCCTTTTCAACAAATCCATTTTGTGCATATCCTGCAATTATCCTAGTCCACGAGGACATATCTCATTGAGGTATTTTGTCAAACAGTTCTACCAAGTAGCTGATTGCCTTGTCTATGCTACCAAATTTTCCATACATGTCTACCAAAGCATTTTATCAAACAACATCTCAAGTTGAGAGTACATCATCACTCACATTTTGAAAAAAATGCCTCATAGAAATGGGGTCTCATGGTGATGTACATCCACCGCATCTCAAGTTGAGAGTACATCATCACTCTCATTTGAGAAAGGAGGTATGCCATCATCCCCATCTCAACCTCAAGATATGTCATCTATTCCATCCTCGATCAAAGGTACATGATCTAGCCCATCTCACTTAAATATTGATGAAATTCATAATGTTGAGATGAATGTACCTATGAGAACACCACCTAGAATTTTTCATGGAAAGCCAAAGTTTTTGATTAATATTGATGAGAATATTTTGCAGCCAATGGAAGGTAAAATTCCACAACGCACTTGTAGAAGATATGCTGATAAGATTTGGAGATTGTTCTTTGAAAATTTAAATGAGATTGCAAGATGTTAACTATTTGTTGAAATGATACAAGGTATAAAGTATAGAAACATCATGAAGATTCTTGGGTTGAGAACTTCAAATGCTTCAAGTGAAAATACTATTGTGAAGAATCTAATGGATGGTTATGAGAGTGCGAGTAAGACGTCACACTCAGAAGATAGTAATGTCACCTGACGTATCATTACATCGACTTTGGTAAGTAATCAAACAAGGAGATATCATCTCATTAGAAAGATGAGTCAACAATTGAGAACTAATAGAAAAATTTATCAAGAGCTATTCAAAGGCGTGAAAGAATTGAGGACATCGATTCAACTGAATAATGGGAATTCTTGGGGAGACTCCCACAAAAAGATAAACTAGTTGTTGAATCATTGAGATCACTAATTGAAGAATATTGGAAAAATAACACAAGGCCATCTCCGAATCAAAGGGATTTGGTAAGAAGGAGAATCGGTAGTCGAAACCATGAGCCACATCCAAAGAATTTTTTTGATATGACTCAAACACAATTTTTTCATAACACTAATGAATTTGACCCCAATTTCTGATGACCGTTCATTAGAATTTTGATGATCTATTGTCGGCCAATCGACGAATCGCACAAATCAGCACCATCTCTCAATTTTTGTCTATATCCTGACGGATTATAAAACGTCGCCCTCCCAACGCAAGCTTGTCGGAACAACGATGCCCACTCTATCGATCACGCGATGAGCAGTGGTTGGACCACAGGCGGAATACTGTCGCCAAAGCGTCGGAACAACAACATACATTCATCGAAACTAGGATGACAATGTCATCGGTTAGCGATGAAAAGTGTCTGGAGCACGGGCGACATACCTTCGCTAAAGCGTCGAAGTAGCGACATATAGTCATTGGTCTAGTGACGAACAGTACCCAGAGCACGTGCGGCATATCGTCATTGAAGCGTCGGAGCATCGACATATATTCGTCAGGATGGAGATGACAGTGTTGTCGGTCTTGCGATGAACAGTACCCAGAGCACGTGTGACATACCATCTCTAAAGTGTCAGAGCAGCGACATATAGTCATCGATCTAGCGACGAATAGTACCTGGAGCACGTGCGGCATACCGTCACTGAAGCATCGGAGCAATGACATACATTCATCGGAGCAACGACATATAGTCATCGGTCTAGCGATGAATAGTACCCACAGCACGTGCGACATACTGTCGCTGAAGCGTCAGAGCATCGACATACATTCGTCGAGATGGAGACGACAGCGTCATCGGTCTAGCGACAAACAATACCTGGAGCACGTGAGGCATATCGTCGCTGAAGCGTCGGAGCAGCGACATACAATCGTTGCTGTAGTGACAAATAGTACCCGAAGCACGGGTGGCATAGCTTTGCCAAACCGTTGGATTAACAACATAAGATCGTTGAACGCGCGACGCAATAGGCAAGTCATTATGGTGAAATTTGGTCGCACTTGCGATGAAATAGGCAAGTCATTATGGCGAAAGTTTGTCAGATACATAGCAAGGTCATCGGGCATTTTTGCGGTTCATTGCAATTTTGATGAAACAATGCAGTTTAAGAAAAAAAAAAACTATTCGTTGAAATGTAGGCATATCGGGGTGACTCTGGGCAATATATATAAGTAGTAGGAGGCTCCAAAGTGCATCCATAGGGATAATGACAGGACATAAGGAAAGGTTAATCAAAGAGAGAAAGTTGATGTGCCAAGACCATGAGCATTTAATAGGGGTTGTAAAAGACAAGATGGATTGTCATCAATGCTCAAATTTAAAGGAAAAATTGGAAGACTTGATTATGAAAATTTAGATCACAATATGATTAACCTTGTTTGGACAAATGCATTGGCATTAGTGTCAAGAGTTAAGAGGCCATTCAACTTTGCATTTCAATAAATTATTGTATGCATTGAGTAAGTGTTTACAAGGTAGAAAAAGGACAGTTAGATGACTGTTTAAAATATCAAACAACATGTCAGTTGTTGTGTTTAATTAGGCTTACAGAGGCAGGGATTTATCATTTTTTGCATACATCTGTAGTCCAAGCTCTAGGCCTAGATTATTTGGTTACTATGTATGAGAAATGAGAAATGAATAATTGTAGAATATGGAGGCTATGGATGATATTATGATGGCCACATTTTATGTTGATAAAAAATTGGAGCAAAATATAAAACCTATGACGAGTCATGAGATCAAGGGGACTGACATGGACAACAAGCACAACCTACGAACTGGATTCTAATTTTGCTAAAAAAGAAAAAATCAAACTAGTGAATATTAAACTACACACTATAATCTAAATTTGTGGAAAATGAGCAATTTGGTGAGAAAGAGTACCTGCAGTGCGTCTTGGATACTTAGCTAGTGTATTAAAAAATAGGATTGCAAACCCAAAATTATTCACTTTGGAAATTCAATAGAAAAATACAGAATGTTATCCTGGATACTTAGCTCTTAGATAGTCAATAAAACAATATGAGCATGATTATGAATGGTTTTACCTGGTCCCACTCTTGATCTCGATGTTTGAGAGCCTTCTCTTTAAGACCCCATGAATCCAATTTGATCCATTGTTGCCAAAAGAGATATTAATGTGTAAACAAGGATCCACATTTAGACAAACTAGTTGTTGATTTCTTCTAAGAAATTTAGAGACTACAAAAAGAAGATACCTAATGGGGATCATGTGGGATTCCTAGAGAAAGCACTGCAATATGGCCTTGAACAGCAATGAAAAACTTTGGATTAACTTCACAGTAAATCCTAACAACATGACATTGAAATTTGCTCAGGTACTGGGTCCTGTCCCCTAGATTAAATTAAGAAAAATATTATTGTAAACACAATATGTATAGAAGAATATGAATGTAAAGGAAAATGGATATTAGAAAAACATAGATGTAAATAAAAGTAGTGTGAGCAGAAAATGAATCTAAATTGGTCTTGAACAAATAAAATAATACCCAATTAGCATTAAGTTATACTGATCTTGTACTCATTGCCATTGTCAATCTTGAAGGTTACTTTGATGCCTTCTGCAGAAACTCTCTGGCCACGAGGCAAGAGAAGGTAGGAAAACCAACTATATATTGATGACTTTTTGACAATAAAAAAGAAAGAATCAACCAGTCAACCCTATTAGAATAGAATAATCTTATGAATTGATTTTATTTGTTTTACTGGCTAATGGATAGTGGACCTAGTTCTCTTGAATTGAGATACTACTAAGATGTGTTGACTGGTGATTTTAGACTATCGATATTCTGGTTCAATCTCTATAAGTTACTTTTGTCTTAAATATATTCAAGATAACTCTACAAAAAATTTCCCTGATCTCTTAGAATCTATGCAGATTATTTTGTTAATACTTCTCCATTTTGATATTTTCTTTCAAAAATTCATAGAAAGATATGTAATGCCATATTTGAAACTTACATATTTTAATTTTACTAGTTTTGTAATTATAGTATATGATTCCAACAATTGTGAAACACATAGGCAATATGCTGGATGAATGAAGTAAACTATGCAATTGGCAGGTGTAAAGCCAAATTCCTTAACCCTTGCCAGCATCCTTCTTTCCTGTTTTAAAACATGTGCTTTGGAATAGGGCATGAAAATCCATGTAAGTATAATGAACAGGAGATTTTTGTCAGATATTATATTACAGTAAGTTGAATGAATGTAAGCAGAGATATTTTAGCATACTTGCAGATGGTACAAAATTTCATGGTTAAGTGGAAGCCTCCCATCAACAAAAAGATCCAAATATCCATGTATCTATCTCAATTGAGCCTCTAAACCCTTCAGAGCTGTCAAATTTTCCACTAACCTGTTATGCACAAAAGTCAAATTTTAGAGACCACTAAAATTAAAAAAAAGAATTACATTATGATCCAAACCCACACACAACAAAATGTTCATAGTGAAAAGTTAGCACTTTCTTTCATCTTTGCATATTGATTTGATGCTTCAAATGATGCATTTCTTATATTGAAAAGTGCATTACTTACCTTATTGAGCTTCTCTTTGTTTTGAGAATAGTTTAATATTCTCTACTTAACAGGGCCAACCATGTGAAGGTGGAAACTCATTTGGCCTCTCCACCCCCCCCCTCACATCACTCTCAATTCCACATACCCAATCATATAATATTAATCATTCATTCATCCATTAATAACATATAACATTCATTCACTCATCCATTAATAACATATAACATTCATTCATTAAAATATAACATTTATTCATTAACATATTCACATTCATTCATTAACATATAACATTCATTTTTTCAGTTTTTACATATTATCAAAAATATGGTTGTCAACTTGTCATAATATGATTACAATCACTTTTTTTTTGTTTCCTTTTTGCAGCTAAAAAAAGTTGAAGTGGATTATCATTTTCAAAATCATCTGTCCCCCTTTTAGTTGTTCCGAGCTCTACTCGTGATCTTAATGTATGCCTAGTCATGTACTCACAACGTGGATGCGGCTGCAAGGGGGGGTCTGTTGCAATAGCAAAGAAATGTTAAATTGATATGTTTTATTATTATTGTTACATGTATTTCATTAATTAAAAGAACATCAGAGTGGTGCTCTTTACCTAAATGGGCCACATCATGTTCCTCATATTGTCTTATAGCCTCATGGTGAACATGCTGAACACCCTCTAAATCTTGATCTGGAGTTGAAACATGAAAGATTACATTAATTAATACACGAATTGCAATTAAATATGTTTAAAAGAACATTAGAGCGGTCCTCTTTACCTGATGGAGCCACATCATGTTCCTGATCTTGTCTAGCCTGATCATGCTCAACATGTTGATCACGCTCTACATGCTCTAAAGTTGAAACACGAAAGGTTACATTGATCAATACACCAAATGCAATTAAAGATGTTTAATTGTATTAATCCATATTGCATTTTGTATAGCACATGAATACATCCAGTACCGGGATGCACACGATGCCCTTCATCGGTAGGTTGTGCTTTACCCTCACCAGGCTGCATTCTAATGTCATGTGCAGTATTATCATTGCTTATCTGTGTAAAAAAATAGGCACATTATTATGGTAGAAATTAATATTGAACAGATTGCACAAGTATTCAATTTGAAATAAATCTTATTGAGTTTATTTACCTACATGTTGGATGCAGTGGAAGATTGTGTTTGCCCAGTCGAGACTCTTAGCTGTTCAATCAGGGCTCCATAGCCTTGGTGGAAGGAAATCTTCAAGTCCTCTTATGTGGGCACTCTGTTGAAATCAAAGCCCTGCATTTTTGCATGCGATCATGAATTTTGCTTCTATGGTGTGATAAAACCAAAATTGTTTGCAATTTATTATTTGGATGCAATATTTCATTTATTGATACTTACAAATTGTGCTGCTATTTTCATATAACCACCAGAGCCAAGTTTGTGCTGCCCGTGTTTTTCTAGTCTTTCCTTTGTTGCCTTCAATGTGTCGGGCAGCCTATGAAAAAATTGAAATACATTAGATTATGTAAAAAGAAATAGTAATCAGTATATAATTAAATTGTTGATAGTATCACATACCTTGCTTGGCCCAGTGGTGTCTTTCCTTTCTTCTTTTCAGCCTTCTCCTTTCCATCCGACACCAAGTCCTTCCACTCCCTTTCCGGAATCATGGGGGGATGCTCATACTTTTTGCTCTTCTTTAAATGTGACCTATATTGGTCTCTCACATACTTTAGATAGGTACCAGCTTTCTTAAGGACCTTGGTTCGGTTGAATATTTTATCACCGAACAACACAACTAAACGGTTAATGAGCTCATCTTTTAACTCTTGATTTTGGGCATTCCACCGTGTACGTATGGTGGACTCAAAGAGCTCCAATGTAATATCACTTAGATGTTTATAAAAAACATCATTTCTTGCAAAATGATCATGGGATCATTAGTCTATAAAGAGTGATCAATAAGTAAATTTCAATTGGATTATATATAATAATAATTAAAACATTTTAAAGAACCCGGGACCTTCTCTATCTTTATGGGAAGGAAATCCTCAGTCACCACAAATGTGACCGACAATGTTCCCGTACTAGTAATACGAGAAGATATAAGAAATGCTGCTAAAAAATCACCAGTAATAGCGGCCTATGTATCCACAAGTACTGACACATGTGGTGGCATCTATTAGCTGCTAGACAGTTGACTATCGAATGCCTGCATGGTATGTGTTGTCGACATTTCAGTCGACAATATAGGCATGGATGATGGTGCTAGATAAAGTGTTGTATGTGCAAGAAGATCAGGATTGACACTTGTAGTGTCCCCTACTTCCCGGGAAACACTTGTAGTACCTTGATCATGGCCAACAAAGGACACAAATAATCCTGTAAAAACAACACATATTTTAGTTCATGATATAAAAGAGTACAAAATATAAAACCATGAATGAAATTATGTTATAATTAAATATCTGATGATAACTTACTTTCAAGTTCTGTGATTTTTCAAACAATAGTTTAACCCTTTCTCTTATCTCATCTATTTGAGGCACTACAAATACCAACTTAAGGATTTTTTGATTGCATTTTTTTTGGGCCTTCCTCATCATATCCGTAGGGTTTATGGAAAATGCGATGTCATCATTGCATAATAGTGAATCCACCTCCATATGGATGTTCTCCTATACTTTTGGTGCCTTTCCCCGATCAGCCGACTGCGACAAGAATATTAAAAACATTATCGAAATTAACCCAATAAACCTATGAAAAAAACATAATAATAAAACATTTTTCTTGTATCTAATTTGTACAATTATAATGAGGTAAACCTGTCGTATAGAAGTGCCTGAAGATGGATCACAATCTGCGCTCTGGTCCAGAGCCTTCCTTGTATGATCAATGTCCTGCTGTGACAAAAATTAAATATAAAAAACATTACTGAAATGAAACCAATAGACTTACAAAAAAAAACATAGTAATAAAATGGTATATTGGAGTCATTAATTGGAGGTTGGGTAAAATGGTATATAGTACATACCACCCCCATAGTAATTGTCTTTGTATCTAAGCGATTCAAATTGTAATCGATTAGCAACTCTTCCCCTGTAGTTATTGATTTTATCGCACATATGAATACACGATTTCCCTCTCGTACCTCGAATATACAATTGGGCTGCTTATTTGTTGACCCATGTCGTGTACTATTTATAAACCCTGCAATATTCCCTGATGCTTTTGGCCTCCTGTCAATGTACCTAGCCACTCCTTTATTTTGATCCTTATCTTTTAGTTGTATATAATTTGCTGATAGTGCATACCTACACATACTTCATGTATATTGAACTAGCTACATCCAATATTTGTAACTATAACAAGGTCCAACATACTCCATCAACTTTGTAACTTTTTCGTAACAAACCTTTATGCCATCCATGCAAAATAGGCCCAAACCATGTAATGACAATGGTGCTATGCGATATATCCTCTCGTTGACACAAAGATCAATGTTTATTGGAGGAAGTTCCTTGGGTACCCATTGTTTCCGTAGATGTTTGTACCTCAAGGGCACCTTGATGTCGCCTATGCTCTCATCATCATAAGAACATGACCCCCCTTTAGCAAGAAAAAATTCCATGCGTTTACAAAATTTTCTTCTAATCTTTTGACCTCTAGTTGGTCTCCCTCTTTTACTACATGTCTCGCTTTCCTCTTCTCTTCCTGAATTTCCCTTGCTCAAGGAAGACAAATTTGAAAAATACCTATTTGGTGTTACTTGCACTCATAAGGATGTTGGATGAAGTTCTTTCATGGTGATGTGATCTAGGCCTGGTAAAGTCATCATAAGTTTATCAATGTTCTAATTCTCTATGACAAGGTTTCAACATCTTAAAATAGTGAAAGTTAGTGCTCATAGTCATTTGAAACAACAACATTTTTATTATGTATGATGGTAGGATTTGATAACTTAAAAAGAATTGGCTACCCAACAAACTTAAAATTAAAAGAAATTTTTTCAGTTTAAGGGGTTAGCACTTTATTTCATCTTTGCATATTGGTTTGATGCTTCAAACGATGCATTTTTTATCCCACTTCTATCATATTGTATTCCCATCCCATTGGAATTGTTGGAGGAGTTGATACCAAAATTTCATATCAGATACCACGTTCTTGAAGCAATTTTTTGTGTTTTTACAATTTTTCTGCAGTTCTTTTCTGTTGTATGGATCCATACAAACTTGAAATACTCTGAGATCATTGGTGTAGATAAATATATGTTTTACCTTTCATTTTCATTTGTTTTGAAGTTCTCAATCACTGTTTTGTGGGATTAAACAATCAAATACAGGGACTGCCCTGTTGTGCCTGTGTAAGGGTTTGAGGGCTAAATAGAAATGTCATCCACCAATCCACCCACTGTCTTGGAACTGTAACTCGGTGGATTGGTGTGCATAATGGTGGAGTTGATGGAGTTTCAAATCTTGTTCTTTGAATTTCATTTATGTTTTTCCCTTGTTGTGGCTTGTTACATTGTTTGGGAGGAACCTAAGGTTGGGTTTTACCTTGGCTTTCATAAAAATCCTAATGTTCCATGTAAAAACTTGGGTGAGATATATTCGGCCGTTACCTTTTTGGAGTGGGTATTAAAATGACTTATGTCTCATTGTTTCATCTAGGCTAGGCCCCTTTTTATAAATTGAGTTAAATATTTTTCCTAAATTTATTACTTCCTAAGTTTAGGTTGGCCCATGCCCTATGTTACTGATATTAGCCCAAACCTAAGGGGAGGGTTAATAATCAAAAGAGCTTCTAAAACTTCAACTACAAAAGCTACAAACTTAACTGTAAATGTGGCCAAATTGGCCCAAAAGATAGCTGAAAGAGAAAAAGTTGAGAAGAAAAGTTTGATGGAGAAGTATAACACCATTATTGGAGAGTATAGTAGAATGCATCAAAGGAATATTGAGCTGCAAACTGAGGTAGACAGGTTGAAGTATAAACATGTGGGGGAGTCTTCTAGTGCTTCTGGTACCCTGGCCATATGTTCTACATCAAGATCAGTACCTCCAACTTCTCCAATTGTTTCTACTCCTGGGTCCACCATCCAGACTCCTGCTCCTCGTCCTTCATTAGAGCCAGTTGAAGAGGAGGTTGAGTACTCTGTAGATCCCACCAAATAGCAGATGCTTAATAAGATTAGAGAGCTACAAGAAGCTCTAAAAGAAAGTGAGAAGGGAGCAGTTGCCAAGCAAAATGAAGTTGTAGACATAGTTTTTAGGCATTTGAATTAGGGAGTTGATGGTAGATTACCATCAGTTTATTCTTTATATTCTTTATTCTTAGATTCAATAAGAAACATTACTAGGGATCAGGAATTAGTTTTTCCTTTAGTTGAGAAGTGGATCCCTAGGGCCAATGACCTAGATGTTATGTATAAGGCCTCTAGATTTGATGCAGACAACAGGCCCCAATCATTAAGGCCTACTCAAGTTTTTGTAAAATCACTGCAAGGTTTTCAAGCCTTACTTGATGATTTGAGTAGGAAGATTAAGGAGCTGTAAATAATTTTGATGACTGGAGTGGCACGTCTTTACCAGATTTATAGGGACTGCCCTATTTTGCCTATGTAAGGGTTTGAGGGGTAAATATAAATGACATCCACCAATCCACCCACTGTCTTGGAGCTGTAACTCGGTGGATTGGTGTGCATCATGGTATGATAGAGGTTCATTGCATTTAGGGGTCTTTTAAAGCAAGAAACTTGGCATTGAATTGATGCCCTAGGGCTGACAAGGGCAATTTTCTTGTGAATTTGTGGTTGTTAAGTCAGGGTTTATCAATTTTATGGATATCTTGGTAGAGTCATGGTGACACTGTTTGATGGTCCAATCTCTACTTCGAAACAAAAATATATTTAACGACTCTAAGAGCTATAATGGGATGGCATTAAAGGAACCTTCATATGAAGGATCTTCTAATGAAGGACCTTTGAATTAAGGTCTTCATTTGAAGGTCCTTCATGCCAAGGATCCTTTTATAAAGCATTTTAGACATGAAATATTTAAAATAAAAAATACCTACATTTGAAAGTCTTGACATGGCATCATTTTTGAATGAAGGTTCTTCATTCAAAGGTCATGACGACATCACCTTCAAATGAAGGTTCTTCATTAATTGGTATTTTGTAATTTTGAATGTGTGATAATAATTTAGGGTTGAAAATAAATCCATTTGAGCCTTTTATAAATGAAAGGACATTTGATGCAATCATATGCCTTGTCAAACTTTTAACTTAATAGTAAGGGCATCATGAGTAGTTTGTTGGGCCCATTCAACAATCTCGATGCAAGGATTGAATTGTCTAGAATGTATCTACTATCAAGAAAGCCAATTTGTTTACCTCTATGACTATATCTCAAGCAATAGGTTTAATTGTGATGGCAATGATATTGACAAGGATTTTGTAATCTAGGTGTTGAGAAGCATAATTGGCCACCATCCTAGGAAAGATTCTTCATTCTCACTTTTAGGTGTTAAAATTTAACAATACGTAGATTGATGAAAGAGCCCAAAGAGCCTTTCCCCATGTTATCCAAGTACACATAGCATCGGTCTTCTCTTATACAGTTGGACATGATTTCAAAAACTTAGCTAGGAATTATTCATTTAACCTAAGGTTTTCTCATAATGCCATCATTGGAAAAGTATGATCAAATTCTTCTATTATGAAGAATTGGTCTATGTGCCTCTAGTAATCACTATAAAAATGTGAAAGACTAAGCTATTTTATTTTTTTTGTCTTATCTTATACCATTTTACGAGAATGGGGGGGCCAATGTACGAGAAGATCTTTGGAAACTAGGCATGAAAATTGCAGGTTAAAGAGAATGGGGGTGCCAAACTTACAGTACTCATTGTCCCTTGGTCGTCGATTTTCCCTGAGTGCCCTCAACCTCATCCTCGGTGCTGGTATTGACCTTGTTTTAGCTCCAAACTCTTCGTCGACGCTGGTATTGACCTTGTTTTCACTCCTCCAAACTCTTCCTCAGCGTTGGTATTGACCTTTCACTTGTCCAATTTGACGAGCTACAACCTGGTTTAGTTAGGTTTTAGAGTATGTTAATTAAATTTAAAATTATGGCGCCATTGAGAGTAGTGAATATAAAGCAAGCAAAGCCTATTATGGCACCATTTAGAGTAGTGAATATAAAGTAAGCCAAGCCTATTATAGTCATGAGGGAAATAATAAAACTCCTAGGATACTTTGTGAAACCATTTTCCTTGGTTAAAGGGAGGCCATAAAATATACCTTTGGATTTTTTCAATCTTCAAATATGAGGATTTGCAAGGTTCTTAGCAACATGAGTAATGGAAATGTGTGCAACAAGAATTTTTGAACACACATGGAATCTCCTTGCCAAAGAAAGGGGCTTCATAATTTAATATGATAATTTTTCTCAGCTCTAGAAATGATATGTTTCCTTAAAGAGGAAGGAGAAACCTAAAAGGTAAAAGAGATGCTTAGGAATCTCAACACTTCCTTATGATCAACCCCCTTCTATCCATAGGAATTGAACCAATTGGGCTTGGCTAAGAATGATTTCCTATAACATTGAGTTTTATGCCACTATATATTTGACCTTAAAGCTTTCCAAAAAATATCTAGGCATTGAATATCCTAAATAATGTCACGTTTGTCCTCCAAGAGAGTGAGAAAGGAGTCATTAGAAAAATGACCATTGAATAGTTGGGCTAGTGATGGCAATGTTGATAGTGAGATGGGTGGTCATAGAGGTGGCCTACAAGCTATATTTGGAAAAGAAGAAGGATAGAAGCCATTGATTGGAGTAGTGAATATTGACATGGGTGTTTCCTTGTCCAACAAAGGGTCACTATGAGAAATGGTGTTGGATTTGGCATTGGCATTTACTCTTTTCTTCTAACAAAAATGGTGATAGGCTAGATGTGTCTAATAATAGAAATATTCTCCCCTTCCTCCCATGAAAACTTTTATGGGAGAAGGAATATATGATACTTTGAATTGTAATGAAGATTCAATGCAAAATAAACTACTCCCTCTACTATCATACATGTTTTTGGGTTTATTCTTTCATTCTTCACGCTTGGAAAATTGCTCATTTGGAAATGGATTAAACAAGTGGAAAAACTTGGGCATGCATATGAGCTTATGAATTGGAACCTAAAGGGTATGTCGTCAAAGGAAGATTTCTGATTTCTAACACTTTGTTGTTGAGGCGAGTTTAATAATACTATGGCTCGTTGCACCATATAATTTGTTAGAGGTTTCCTAATATGACGTCTCTATATGATCCTTCCTTAATTAGTTGTTGGCTTTTATCTTTTCATTTTTCTATTAATGACTTATTATATGATTGCATAGATGATAATTTTAATGTCATTGGGCCATATCAGTCTATACGAAGTTGCTTTACTTCTCAAAGTATTATCAATAACCTTAATAATAAAAATAATGAAATTGTCATTTAATGGGTGCTTGGGGAAGGGTATTGAGTTTTACTCTAGTGATAATTGTTGGTGTCTATGTATCATATTGCTTTGGCTCAAGAGGGGTATTGTTATCCCTTGTGATTATGTTTGAGGAAGTCTTCAAATGGATGCTATTTCTTTCAACCAAATTGATGTCATTAAATAGTCTTGTTATGAACCCCTTGTAGGTTGCTTGGATTATGTTAGTATTGCAATTCTAGTCCTTCTAATTATTATGCCCAAGCTTCCATAAATATGCATTTACTTAAAAATAACGATATAGTCACTTCACTCAAGTCACTTATGGTTGGGAGGTTTCTCCATGGTATGATTGTATGAACAAGTTAGTTTTGCATGATAGTGAATAAGCCTCAAATTTTTGCGAAGCCTATTCTCTTAGGTGAATGCTTGTGTTTTCTTCCTACTAAGTTCCAAATGTATATTTCTTAGTTTAATATTTTTTGCAAGGGTTTAGATACTATAGGGGATATATGATGCCACACTAAACTCACATCCCCTAAGGAGGTGAGAAATAATGCCATGCTATGACATTTTTTAAGGGGGTAGAATTTCTCCCTACTTTGAGTCCCTATGTTGCTTTGGTCAAGTCCTTTCAAAATAATTTGCTGCTTCATAAAAGGATAAAAAGGTTATTGTGGGCAGTGTTAGATTTCTTGTTTCAAAGGAAACCATTAGAGCTGCTACTAGGTTGAATATTGAAGGTAGGAAGGTCATTAATAGGGAAAAATGATGGACACGGAAACCATCAACCAAATTTTAAAAAGGGGAGAACTCATCGAATTATAGAATGGTTTTGAATGATGAGTTTAGTAGACTGCTAATTAAGTACTTCAGTGTTGAAGGTAGTTTTAAATGTGTTTTTCATTACCATTTCTCGCATGACCATCTTAAACATAATAAGATTGCTTGTTTTCCTTATTTTGTCCTAAGTTCTCTTAAGTGTTTAGGTAAGGAGGTCTTAATGGATAAATTTGTGATGCCTCTACACGAGGGGTTAATTTTTAGACTCCATAAGTCCACCTTGCTATGTTCTCTTAGAATTTTGTTAGCTCTCTTATTTCAAAGTCTAATCTATTCCCTACCCCTATTCTTATCAAAGCTAAAGGTGGGAATCTTAGTGATTTTCATGATCCTTCTCCTCCTAAGGGTAAGAGAAAACCTATCAAACATTCCTCATTCCTTGTCAAGCAAAAAATTACATTTGATGATGTGCCTAGTAAAGTGGTGGAGGGAAATCTTGAGCTTGGTAAAGTTGTGGCTGATTATGATGACTTAGGTTGCCCTAATCTTTTTGCCATTGGTTCTCTATTGAAATTTACCTCTCATATCCATGTGGACATTCCTAGTGATGTTGACATCTCCAAGACTAAGAGTAAAAACCCTAAAATTTAGTCCTCACTTGTGGGAAACAATGACTAAGGTTCTTATTATTGCTACTGTTAATAATAAGTTTGCTATAGGAAAACCTTTTAAGGGGAACCTTGTAAGAAGATCTAATAGGTTGGTGGCCATAATTTATACTACCCCTAGCACTACACCCAATGTAGAATTAGTTGTTTCTAATTAACAACAAAGGCTTTGTTGATCACAAGGACAATGACTGCATCAATAGCAGGAACAAAGAGTTCAGTCACTCTCAAGACTTCATGTAAGTGGAAGATGTTTCTCTTTCCAATGATTTTGGTCTCAACCTTTTTCAGAAATGATTTTTCTTTATGACACTAAGTCTTCTAACATAGGGGATGATTGAGAGGCTGAAAATGATGTGACTTTAGTCCCTAGAAATGATATGGTGGCCATGGATGATGTCAAGGGTAAAGGAATTTAGGTGGACAATAAGTTTGATCTTGTGCATTTATGTTCTCATTGTGGCCATAACACCAATTCTCTTAATTATTTGGAGCAAATTCTAGAAAATTTGGAGGAAAGAGTCAATAATGTGCTTAATTTTAGTAATAAGGTGATCCATAGGTTACTTCTATGCTTCTACTCCAGAATTTTGTGTGGGAGTTCTAGAAAAGAAGGTTGAAGGGTAATCTTGATAGTCTTGTTTTAAAGAAGGATAGAAAGAAATACCCTAAGGATGATATTTTTTCTTTCCTTTTTGAAGATTAGGGATATGTGACTCCCCAAAAGATATGATACAACTTGTAGTTTTTTCTTGTTGTTTGTTAGTTATTTATGTGCTATTTTTCTTTGTTCTTCTATTAATTATTTATAGTTAGTTATTTTTTGGTTTTTCTTTTCATATCCTCCAGGCTTGCTATGTAATAGGGTTGGGACCTTGGTTTCCCAATTTATATATAAAAAATAACCAAGTCGATTTATCTTTTGCAATTATTGTGATAAAGTGAGGATTTGGCATAGTTTAATAAGACACCTCACTATTTATTGCTAAATCTGTTGTATTTGCTTAAGATATCTTAGAAATAATTTATCCATGTGTAACACAATAGTTTACAAATATGGATAGTGATGCCTAGGTTAACTTAGATTTTCACTTGGAATCAGAAGTAGACCTTTAAGAATTAAATTTCGAATCTAATAGACTATGTCAAGGCTTCATTAACCACATCGAAGATAAGTATATTCCTTTTAAACTACCTTATAAGCTAAAATTTAGTGGCCACCATCGAAAATCGTGTTCATTCATAGCAGTCAGGATTGTGGGGAATGGTCAGGATCAAATGATGGATGATCGACGGTCATTAAAAAATCATTCCAACATCTAGCTCCCTCCATGACATATCTGGGAACTAACCCATGTTGGCCCTGTTACTGCATTCACAGGGTTCGAGACGTTGGGTTCACCACAAAACCCCTCATTTCATAGCCAGCGCAAAACAAGACTTCCTCGCTCCTAAGACTATGATGAACACCTGAGGCACTATGGGACTCGAGGGGGGAGCTACCTCTTTTTGCTCCTGGAAGGAAGAGTACTGGAACACCCTTTCCATTTGGTGTTCGGCTATGGACTCTCGGTGCAACTCGGTTGCATCCCTATGGTGCTCCTTTCCTTGAACAACCATACCTTCCTATATAAGTTATTAGTCCAAATACTAGACATCGGTAGGAGGACACCGTACTCTGGGCTGAATCCCCCATTTCTGACTTCTCATCGCCAGTAATAACCCATAGGGACCTTCCCTTGATTTGTAGACTCTTCCTAGCCTGACTAACATCTTGATGAGTCCAACTCACCTTGTAGAGTTGCCTTACCCTTGCAACCTACCTTAACTCGCCATGACTTGGCACTTCTTTATGCTCCATGCTGCTATGCCCATGCTACCCCGGGTAACTCGGCTTCAAAATTATATATAAGGTATATAAGCTAATTAAATCATTATAATATTGTTAAATCATTCATTATATTACAAATGAACACTACTTTCAAATTCTTCGTTCTCTGAAGCATTGGTTCTTGCATTTGTTCTTGACATAAGCAACATCCAATCGTCGATTGTGGGATTGACATCCTTAATGTTTGTTAGAATTTGATGAAATATTTGTTGTTCTTCATTTTGTCCATCTTGTCGAAAAACACAACTTAATGTAATGACCATTTTGAATTCTTCCCATAGTAGCTTTTCTCACCTTTTTCTTTCATATGGAGCCATGTCATTTACTGGAGGTAATTGTGCCAAGTCTCCAACCAAAATCATGTAGATATGCCTGAATATAAAATATTTAATTAAATTGATAAGTATGAATTAGTATAGAAGGAACTATAATAGAATTGAATAAAAAATATTGTAATATAAAGTTATCAAAGTTAGCAATTTCGATCCAGAACTCACCTCCAAAACTTTGGTTACTATTTTTTGGGAATGCTTGTCAAAGCCTGGAATCAATTTTTTCAAGCAACCTCTCCCCAAAGAAACTCATTTAATCTATCAATATGTATCTGGCATGTGATATTTCTTCTTGGAAAGTTGTAAGTCTTGTCCCTTCTAGTTCATTGAAATCTCTTATTGGAATTCTTCGCTTTGAATGAATGGTTGAAGCACCAATGTTGAATGTTGCAACTCCAGTAGGTGTGAATAGAAGTAGAGGAGATTGTTTGGGAGAAGAATTTTTTTCTAGTGCTAGGTTATGTGTTAGGTTATATAAGGTTAGGTTATATAGTGTTTGAGCCTAGCCTCAAACACTACAATGAGGGCAGGCTTAGGTTATGTGTTTTCTTTAGGGTTAGGTTTGGGATTAGGTTTATGGTTATGGTTAGAGTTTAGGGTAATCTCTAAATTTAAGTTTAAGTCTTAGTTGATTGTTTTCCCACAAAAGGAAATTAGATCCATTTTTTCTCATGTTCATTATAGCCAACTATGGCTTAATCTTAAATTTAGACCTTTTCTTGAAACCTAACATCATATCCCTAATCTAACCATAACCCTAACTCTAATCATAAGATTGACTCATACCCTGACCTTAATCCTAGCCCTGACAATAAACCTAATCCTAACCCTTACTTGGAAACTAAACCATCATTTTCTCATTAATGTAACCTGACCATAACTTTAACTCTAACACTATTTCTCAAAACCATAATCTTAACCATAACCCAAATCCTTTTTATCACAACCCTAAACCCTAAACCATGATCTTAATTATAACCCTAAACATAAACACAACCCTAACCCTAAACCCTAAACCATGATCCTAATTCTAATCTAACCCTAACACTAACCTTAACTTACACCCTAACCTTAACCCTAATTGTAACCCTAAACTAAAGACAAATGCTACACCCTAAACTATAATCCAAATCTTAAACCTAGCCCTAACCCTAATCATAACCTAACCCTTTTTCTCGAAACCTTAACCTTGACCCTAACCCTCACCTTTATCCTATCTTTATAACCCTAACCACAACCAAAACTCTAAGCCCAACCCTAACCCTAATTACCTAACCCTAAATATTTTTTCTTTTATTAATTAGTTGCATTCAATCTAATAACCCTAAACCTATCCCTAAACCTAACCCTAGCCCTATCCCTGGCCCTAATCCTAACCCCAATTCTAAGCCAAATATAAAAACAACCCTTAATCATAACAATAACCCTAAAACTTAATTCTAAATATAACCCTAATACTATAATCCCTAATTGTAATCCTAAAACCTAACCCTAATTTCATATCTAATCCCAACCATAATGAAAACTCTAAATCTAACCCTAACCATAAAACATAAACCCTAATCCTAACATTATTTTTCCTAACCCTAACCCTAACTCTAAACCTAACACTAAATCGAACACTAAATCCTAACCCTAATTAAATACCCAATCATAACCCTAAATTGTAACATGATCCTTTGAATTGGATACTACATAAAAATTTATGTGTTACAATCATTGCTTCCATTGTTGGCATTTTTACGTTGGGTCGATGCATATATTTTTAAAATCAACAAAATGTCTTGCCAAAATTAATATTATTAATTGTAATATCAAACTTATAAACATGTATGCAAAATAAGAACATAAATAAGAAAAATATGGTAATATTTTCTTCAAAAAAAAAAGTGACGTGGAGTACAAGGACTATAAGATATCCACAAAAGAGATCTACATTGAAAATATTGTAGGGAAATTCAAGAAAATACAATTGGTAGATGCAAAGCCAAATAAATGTGAAATTGTGTACTATAATGATTTTAGAATATACACATAATGGATTTGTTGAAAAGGTTTTAGAAACTTTCAAACAAATGCAATTGGTAGATGCAAAGAAAAATTCCACAACCTTCACCAAAATCCTTATTGGTTTCCTTAATATGGGAGATTTGGAACAAGGTATAGACATCCATCAAAGCATAATATGAAGATGAATTTTTTCAAATGTTGTGGTTGTAGATGCCCTTTTAAAATTTATACAGAATGTGGAAGGATAGAAAAAGCTTGTGAACTATTTGACAAAATGTCTCAAAGAATTGTAATCTCTCAATTTATTTTAGTGTCTATTTTGTTATACCCCATGTCCCAAATTGGGTATAACACAATAGACACTAAAAAAAATTGATAGATTGTTATGAGGGCAGTGATGAGACTTTTCTAATTAGAGTGTATTCCTTGAGATTACAATTATTTGAGGCATTGTGTCAAATAGTTCATGAGCTTTATCTATCCTCCGACATTTTGCATAGATTTCAAAAGGGCATCTACAACCACAAGATTTGATAAAATTCATCTTCATATTATGTTTTCCTTATGAATGGTTGACTCTTATACTAAATCTGAGTGTTGTTTGTGTTTTGACAAGAGTAGATTAATATTTTTTAAAGTTTTTCTATGAAGATCAAAATTACATGCACATAGAATGAACCATAGTTTAGTTACAACACTTGGTCTCTTCAAAATAATCAAAGAAGATTAGGGAGAGGAAGGAATGAACACCAAACTACAAAATAGGGGTAGTTGTGGCTTTGTTACTTTTCTTTATATACTCTACTTGTTTCCTATAGGGATAAATATTTAGTCACTATACAAATGAAAGATGGTTGATTATCTACTGAGTGTTGTTTTGTGAGTTTTGAAATGGAAGATATCTATGTTGGAAAACAAGAATAGACAACTAAGAGGGCGGGAGAATCAGTTGTTATAAAATTGAAACTTATTTAACCTTATTAACCTTTAATCTCGGATCTGATAATTAACAATGAAAGCATGAATCAACACATCAGAAACACGCATAACACCAAGATTTTTGTGTACAAACCCTGTTAGGGGAAAAACCATGGTGGAGGTTAATCCACAATTTATACCCTATTAAAAGTATAAAAGAAATGAATAAGGAATGCACATGCATTCAGGAACACTACCTAGAGCTCACTGCCTTACATAAGATAATCAAATTAAATCCATCTGATGAGGTTGAACTGAGAAATTAGCTTCTTCAAAAGCCCAATGACAGTTTCAGTTAGGCACATAAATACTTCTTCATACTTTTCTCAAAATTCTTCACACTCTACTCTGCATTCAAATGATCTAATCTTTATTCACACATATCTCGCATACACTTCACATACATTATCTCTAAATGAATAAAACAATCGCTCTTATATATCCACTTCATTACATTAACAACTCTGTCGGCCAAAAATAAATAATAGATGAATACAAACTGTCGGCCCAATTCATGAACAAATCTCAATGCGCACCAACCTAAATCGGTCACGACATAATGAAGACCTAAAGCAACATCCTCAAACATGCCAAGCATTCAAAAAATTATCCATTAGGATCTACAACACGCTACCACCATCATGTCAACCAAGAACATGAAAAATTGAACATGCAAAGGAAAAATCTTTGATCACGAGCACACTGATCAACGTGGATGTACCATAATGATAGAGTATGAGATCAAGAAACATCAATGAACATCTCAAGAGCATACACAAAAATTCAATTCACTAGAATTACATTCTCTTCTTTTAGAAACACCAATTGTAGCAACAAAATAACTGTAGGAACACAAAAACTCATAACTCGCTCCAATCTTGATGCACACCTCTGAAACTTCCAAAGGATATACTAGATAGGCTCAAGAACAAACCCTTTAATACACGACTTCAGAATACCAACGTACAAAAATTTTCACCACTCTTATCTTCACAACTTCATAGACTATCTACAACATATTTATTCTAATTTTCTCGATATCCTCGACATATACAACCTTTAAGACATTAATGCTAATAGTGTTGACATCAATGAAAACCACATATCATGAGCAAAACAACCACAACATCCAACAATCTACATCTCTATAAAAATTGGTATATGCTAATAGTCAACTTATTATCTTATTTATAGCATTTCCTTAGCTTTTTATACTAAAAATTTCAAGGTAGAGGGTAACATGATTCTTTGAATTGGATACTACATAAAAATTTATGTGTTATAGTCATTGCTTCCATTGTTTGCATTTTCACATTAGGATGCATATTTTTTACAATCAACAGTCTTTTAATGCCTTGCCAAAATTAATATTATTAATAATTTCAAACTTTTATAAACATGTATGGAAAATAAGTACATAAATAAGAAATATATTGCAATAGTTTCCTCAACAAAAGATAAAAAAATCATGTGGACTTTACAAGGATTGTCGTGGGACTTAAAATTTACTACCCGTGTGGTATTAATGAGGGAGATCAATGATAATCCTTCCTCGTAGATCTCGCACAATCAGATTAAAGGCCCTTAAGGGTATTGCGAAGTCTGTGAAGAGGCGACACATGGCCTAGTTCTTGAAGCAACAGGGCTAGGTGGGACCCGCTATCCAGTTGCAACCTCTTATTTTCTTGGGTTGTGATTGGGCACGATTCTCCCAAGGTGCTGATGTGGATTTTCAAATAATTGTTGACTTAATCTAAGTTGCCTGACTTGCCATGTTCGATCTGCATTAACGGTTCGATTTTTCTTGGGTTCCTGTTCATCTGCATTGGGAGTTCTTGCTCTCTGCAAGTTGTTCTCATTAATGGCGTGGGTTTTTTCAGTGGATCCTCGCTTGATTTTCCTGTGTGCGAACATTGTTCTCCTGATAAATGCAATGATGGGTTGTACACCATGCCTTTACAAGCCAGGAATAATTTGTGGTGGCTACATCAGCCACTAGAATGGTCGAATGCTTGTGCTGTATTCGAGCAATTAATATTCTCGCACCAATTAACTCTATAAATGCTCATTGTGTTATCTGGTATTATCATCGCATTTTGAGTTGTCTTGTTTGTAGGTGGTCAGGTCTCTCCTGTATTTTGTGAGGTGTTCTTTGCAATGGACCATTCGGCTGTGCGCAGAAGGACCAGAGTTGGGGTGAGAAATTTGTAGCCTCACGGGGTATAACCTGTCCTTAGCAAGCCTGAGGTTATCCATGATGCTAATTTTAAAGGGACGGGGAGCTCCAAGTCTCCACTGGTTCGATCTTCTGGTTCTGATGGTGATGGGTCCGAAACTAACTCGGACTACCAATGTTACTTGGCGTCCATGACCGAGCTGTTGGGGGTCAATGAAGAGCCCCTCGCAGTTGCCCCAATAATTGCGATGGTGTCATGCCATGCTACTAGATCATGTGTTAAAGCGGATAAAAGGAAGTTGGTCTCGCTTCTTATTGAAGCGAGGAACAGGAGCGGTCGCCTCTACCAGGGCCATGTGTCTTGCAAGTAGTTGCAGTTGCTGGGTGTGTTACTTTTGGGTGGTGTGTTGATGTGGATGTACGCGTGCCTGCCACACTCTTTTGTCTTTAGCTCCGGTTGGTTACAATGGTATAACTATTTTGGTTCCTCGAACTGATTATGGTTTTTTCTAATGATGAGGAATGTCAATTTGAATTTCATTCTAAATGAAATTTAATTTTGGAATGAACAATGTAGCCTATTGCTTTGTTGCTCTCCTGTCCTATAAAGGAGATTTGACAGCTCATTATTAAGGGTTGTTTTTTTTGGGTCCGAAGGCTTAGAATAGGTACAGTTAGTGGTAATACAAAATTTTGAAGGTATTATGTAGGAAATTATGCTGGGTTGGGAATAGTATGAAATAAGTATACTATGCTTTTGTAATTACTGATATCAAAAGAAATCTAAAAAAATTAATACATTTTGCTCTCCTATGTATGGGCCATGGATTATGAATGGATTTATCAAGGGTTTGTTCATTCAGTTTAAATGGTGTAGTTGAAAGTGTAATTTGTTCTCTTGATTTGACTTAATGAGCTAATCAAATGCTTGAACACAAATTGCATGTTTATGGTTATATGCTCAGGATTCACTAAGGAGTATTGTTTTAATATATTGACAAATCTCATGGTAGCAAAGCACTAGGGTGATAAGTTCAATTTCATCTGAATTACGTTTTATATGATTTCCACCCAATGGATGAGGCACTGGATAGTATTGGTAAATTCCTTTCAGGTATAGGACTGTGACTCTAAGCATGGTGATTCAATACCCGAACATTTTAACAAATATCAACTGCTATCTCTTTTTGGGATATAGATCTTATGATAATTTTTAGTCTCCTTGCTTTGGGATATCTATTATTATTCTTTGGTTTTTCCACAACCAGGGTAATGACTGTTTGTTAGTGTTAGTGGGGACTACATCTGTAAGAAGAAGTATTCTTACCAATCATGAAACATTCTTATGAACACACTTGGGTTTACCCACCTTGGTTTCATAGAGCCAAAAGTGTAGGAGATGTCAGTCTTTGAATGAATCTTGTTAGTTGGCCACTAGCCTTTGCAGTTCTTTATAACATAGGTTGGATACCTCTTACAGAATTGCAAATCCTATGTGGGAAAAAACACCAACAGATTGTAAGATATACACAAATGGATCTACATTGAAAATTCGGTAGGAAAATTCAAGCAAATACAATTGGTAGATGCAAAACCAAATAAATGTGAAATTGTGGACTATAATGATTGTAGAATATACATAATGGATTTTTTTAAAAGGTTTTAGAAACTTTCAATCAAATGCAATTGGTAGATGCATAGACAAATTTCACAACCTTCACCAAAATCCTTGTCGATTTCCTTAATATGGGAGATTTGGAACAAGGTATAGACATCCATCAAAGCATAATATGAAGATGAATTTTCTCAAATGTTGTGGTTGTAGACTCCATTTTCAAATATATGTAAAATGTGGGAGGATAGACAAATCTTGTGAACTATTTGACAAACTATCTCAAAGAATTGTAATCACATGGAATACACTCTAATTAGAAAAGTTGCATCACTACCCTCATAACAATCTCTCAATTTGTTTTAGTTTCTATTGTGTTACTCAATTTGAAACCTAATTGTGATACATTAAGTTCATTGTCAAATTGTCATTTGTGTGTCAAGTTTGTCAAAATCCAAAATGATCAATTATTAATAAAATCATGGATCATGTAATATTGGGATGGGTGACCTCCTAGGAAGGCCTAGTGCTTCATCGCTTTGAGAATCATTTAGACGCAATGAGTGCTAAGTGGACCATTCATTATCATGAGAGATGGGTTCTTGTGAAACACTACTCATGAAACATGGGTCAATGAGTTTGACTTGTAAAACTACATAATTGAATCCTGATAACAATATCAAAATTTGACACAATGTGAAAAATACTTCCTACTTGTCAATAGATCATGTTGTCAAAATCTAGAATTTCAAATTATGAATTCTTTGTAATTACTTAATAGATCATGTTGTCAATTGAACTTGTTGGCATTTTTTTACTGCAACCCACACGTGTTTCCTAGAAGCTCCTATGAACTCGCCACATTCAATAATAAAAGACTAGGAACAATATGGCAAACTTAACGAGAATGGAAATAAGGCTAATTCTCCTACACTTTAGACTCTGTAAAATACAGGAGGGTATTCCCTAACATGTGATCTTAACATACAAAATTTTAAAAATTCATTTAATTTGCAGACAGGTAAGCAACAGATAGATCCCCAACTAATGTTATAGTATCAAATCCTTCAAGAAATTGGCTATTCCTTAAAAAAGACTCATGTCCATTTAACAAAGAATCACAAAATTCAAATAAAGTAAATTGATAGGAAATGTTTGAGTAAAATATCTTGATGCCATAACACAAAACATATGAGAATAAAATGTAATCATAATTCCAGTGCCATATCCCAGTGCAAGGAGTCAAAAGAGAAAACTGAACTATAGGGTAAATTTCATTTTGAACACTTATGATCTATTATGAATTGCATTACAACGCATATATATATACCTGAGTTTATTACTCCTTTATGAATCCTATTTGTTATATTGCATGATTTTTCTAGTTAACTAAAGCATTTAACCGATCCTTTGAACCAGAGCTGTAGTTAAACATAATTCACAGTAAAGAACAAATGAAAATCAATGAAAATCATCTTTGATCGATATTTCAGTAATAATCCATGTAACATAACACAATAGGAGACAAAATAAACTCCAAATATTCATGAGTTTGATAGAAACATGCTCAAAAACCCCATGATTAACAAAGTTCTCCAATATGACTCAAATTTTTTTAAAACTTGGACTTACAATTCATACTCTCTATATTACTAGACTCTTATTTCTCATATTTTGGATATTTCAATCGACCACTCTCTCGGCCCAGAATACCATTTTATAAAACAAGGGATCCAACAAGCTTTAGGTCAGAGAGTACACATCTCCATTTATAATTGGACCGCTAACTCCTGATTCAGTTACAATTCTATTATAAGAGTGGAGAGCATAAGACAAAGATCATCATTAGTTGATAAGGAGGAAATAAAACATCGCTCCAAAGGCCGCTCCCCATACATCGAAGGCATGCTTAGCCGTTATAGTATTAACTCCACCTCAACACCCTGTACTTGGAGTCAAAAGGAGAATGCAATTTTAGAATATAATATCTAAGGCTAGACCTGTATTATACATGACCAAGTTACAATTCTTGACTATAGCACTCATAATTCTAGTTCATCAATGAACACCTTTTTCTATAATTCAAACTCCTCCTTGAAAGGCCATTGGAAAGCCACAACCTAATCAACCTTGTTTTGATAGGGAGCATACTTTACCATTATCAATGTGGCCTTTTTATCAAAGTTCTCTAAGAAAATTATAACAAAAGACAACTTTTCCAATGTATTCTCTAGCATCCGGATGTCAGCATTTTTGCATATCTCATGTGTTTGAGACATCATTATATTTCTCATTTGCTCCTTCCAAACCTGCAGGGGTTTGACTTCATCCTGACTATGTAAACTATGAGGCAATGGGGTCAGGTCCTTTCCATCATACACATCTTTCAACAATTTAATCTTGGATTCCATTGGGGCAGAAAATCCCTAAAACTTCTGCTCAACAATTCCCTTGACCAATTGATATGCTGCAATAATAGTAGGATATTTATCATCATGCTGTTTTGCTCCTACTACCATGAATTTCAACTTCTCCATTCTAGGGCTCCATTTTTTTAGCAATGAGATGGCCAATTCTTTATCCCTTGAAAACATTTTTAGTGCTTGCAACATTAGGACATAATTCGCATGAACACTGTTTAGCTTAGTCTGGACTGTTCTGTTTAAATGTTTCAAAATAGTGTCCACTATCAGTGCATTGTTTCTCCTTGCTGCGTCCTGGATTTGCTTTACCATCTCCTTATATTCTTCAACCTGATGAATCAACTTCTCCCTAGAAAGTCCCCCTCCAGGGCTAGTAGCCCTCTGAATAGCGATAGGCACTTGTCCCATATTATATGGAACGATAGCCAAAGACTGTGCTTGTGCAGGAGGTTGAGACTACTCTACTGGTGGGTCAGGAAAAATGTGGCTAGAACTGGCTCGCTTTTGAGATCTCATGGTATCCATTTGTTGCCTCAATAAAGCCAATTTAGTTTCTAACTCTGCTACCTTTTGTTGACTCTTATTATATTCAATAATAATGTCATTATATTGGCCTCTCAGAGTATCTCGCTCCTTGGTCAAATCTTCAATAGTTGCTTTGGTGAATTTGGCAACATTCACGATCATATCAACATCTTTCAATGTTGGGGTGTTAGCAACTCTCCTCACAACCAAGTGACCACTAAAGTCAGAAGGTTCTGCAACAATTGGATTTTTAGAGCCAGTGGATAGGGACCAGATTGCCAATGCATCCCATTCCTCACTAAAGGACCATCCCTTGAGTGCCAATATAGCCTTCTCTTCAGTAGCAAGAGGTGGCTTATTAGCCCTTCTTATTGTGTCAAACATCACAGCATCAACGATATCCCATTCAGGGAGTAGCAATACTCGACTTTTTTGTACCAATTCCCAGCCCTACTCTGGTGTTATTGCTTTGAATTTTTCTCTCATTTGTTCCCTGACCTTAGCTTGAATTACTTTCTCTGGGAGCTCTAGATGCAGACTTCTCTCATGTGCCACCTTCTCAGCATATAATGGAGTATGTGCTCTCCACACAAAATCTTTAAAAGCACCGGTTTGAATAAAAGAGTCATCCATCATGAACTCTCTGCAGACTTCTATTCTCAAGTCATCATTACTTATTCCTTTGATTTCATCTTTTCCTAACCTCAAAGAAACTGTACCTGAACCCGTTGCAATGTGAACTAGGTCCAATGGCATCTCAGGATGCATTTCATCCGGAGTGACAATAATGTCATCATCCTCATCACCATCACATTCAACAATCTTTACCCTTTCAACCCTCTGCCTCTTTGGTGGTGGTGAGCAAGCCTGTTCTGAAAAACTTGGAGGAGAATCCAAATCAACAACATTTGGTACTGATTTCCTTGAAGAAGATGGTGCAATATTTTTAGCAACATCTTCAGCTCTACTTCCCTTTCTTCTAGAAAAAACCCTTATCTTCTTTTGGGGCTGATAAGTAGGCCTCTCCTCTTCC